>PVJL010010694.1:0-47520 GCA_004026885.1 Lyroderma lyra
TGTCTCATGGAGTCGGATATTTCTTGCAGAGTTCTTTCAATCCTTTTGGTTCTATATTCCCTCTCTTCCTCTTTCTGAGCTGTTTCCATGTTCTGGTCTTCAATATCACTAATTCTTTCCTCCGTCTGGTTGGTCCTGTTTCCTATGGCAGTTATTTCATTTCTCACTTCTTTTATGGTATTATTTATTTCTCATATTTCCGTCTCAGTCTTTCTTATGTTTTGAATTTCATTGTTAAATTGTTCTTTTTGTTCACAGAGTTCCTTTTTTATGTCGTTTATATCCTTTTTTATATTATTTATCTCAGCTATGGTATTCTGCCAATAGGTCTTCATTTCTCTCACAGGCTTTAGAATGGCTCCTTTCAATTCTCCGTCACTTAAATGAGACCCTTCCAGTTGTAACAGGCTGTCTTCTGGGTAAATTTCATGTTCTTTCTGAGGAGTTTTAGTTTTTAAGCAATTCATCCTGTCTGCTAGGTTCTTCCTCTTTGACATGAGGGCTTTATGTTCAGTGCCCAGATTATTGCTTTTGTGGTGTTTTGCTGTAGGGAAGACACTAGATGGCCCTGGGGGTCAAGTTTTGGGCGTGAGGGGGCTGTTTGTTTTTTGTTTCTGATCTCCTACTGCTTTTGGAGGCTATGTGCATATATCTTGGGGAGAGGCCAACAACAGGAGTTGCAAAGGCGGCTCTGCCTTGTGCCCATTGATGGGGAAGCTGGTTTGAGGCTTCTTTCTGCTGGCTGAGGTGAATGGTATCAATTCAGTTTTTCTTCCTAGCCCTGATTCAGCATCTGGCTGTCTTAGGGCTCACACTGCTTTCAGAACCCTGGGGTGCATGAGGAAGTACACGCTTCATAAGTCCAATGCTGTGGGCCTGGCCTGAGACAGCAGAGTCACCTTTGCAGTGGGCTGGGAAGGGGAACTGCTGCCTTGTGTAGTTCTCCAGGGTGCTTAGAGCTGGGGTGTAATCTTTGCAGTTCAGAGTCCTTGCTCAGCTCTTCTACCACTCAAAAGTTCCAAAGTCAGTCCCCAGCATGCAACTCCAAAGCCCAGGTCCCCGTTCTCTCCCCTCCCCCAAACTGCGCTGCTCAGAATAGTCAGCAGGGATCTTGTCCTGTTGTAATCTGTCTCTGCTCCCTTCCCTCTCCCAGACTCGTCCCCTTCTTGCCAACCTTCAGGTGTTTACTTGTGATTTGTGGATTTCTCAACAGCCGTTTTGTCACTCAGGGTCCTCCTTCTTGGCTTCTGGAGGGCAGTTCAATTGTGTTTTCTGGGAGAGGCTTTGGGGACCTGCTCTCCAGTCACCATCTTGCCTTCTTTATTCCGAAATTTTTGTTTGTAACTTAGAGAGTCAATATCCTTAACAAAAAAAAGTTCATTTATTTATTAATTCTATAGATACTTATTACATACTTGTTTTATAGTAGGCATTATTCCAGGAGCTGGTGTTATGTTAATAAAAACAAACACAAACAGAAATTCCTATCTGCATGGAGCATATATTCTGATTAGATATTTTATTGTACCTACTCTTTTCCTAAACCAGTATGCCTAGATATAATGTTTATTTAAGTGTAAGAAAATAATAAACATTCCATTTAGCACTAATGTATGCCAATTTTTATGTCATTTAAGTTGTGAAGTTAAATTGTTATTGTGTTAAAGTCTAAAGATTCTTTTATATCATTTAAAACAGAATATCCTGAAGATGTAGCTCCTACTGTTGGATTTTCCAAAATTGACCTTAGACAAGGAAAGTTTGAAGTCACAATCTTTGACTTGGGAGGTGGAAAAAGAATTCGGGGAATTTGGAAGAATTACTATGCTGAGTCCTATGGGATAATATTTGTTGTGGATTCCAGTGATGAAGAGAGAATGGATGAGACAAAAGAGACAATGTCAGAAGTGCTAAGACATCCTAGGATATCAGGAAAGCCTATATTGGTGTAAGTAATGTTGATGTCATTGTAAACGGAGAGGCAGCAGCATTAGTCAATTAAGAAGTTTAGCTATGCTACAAAATACTAAAAGTTCTAAAATAGTCCTGATCTAGTATAAAATGTATGTAAGTAACTAGCAGTTGTTAATATACTGAGGTCCTTTTATAATGCTACCCATAGGGATTAAGGGTTGGGGCTATATTATGAACAAGGCTTATTATTAGATTTCTTAGGTATTCAAATATAAACTCTTTATTTGAAATTTCTTTTTAATCTAAATTTGGATTTTTAATGGTTTATTAACAAGGTTCTAGAATGTTTTTCAAATTTTTCCTCCTTTAATAAGTAATTTGTTTTGCCTTTGTCCTTTTTTTCTTGAAGAGTATTTCTGTTTAAAAGTTATTTAAATGGTTTATTCTTCTAATGCCACATTCATGTCTCAATTTTTACTTCTATTATTTCCAAATTAAATATGAAATCTGTCACTTAGCCACATGCTTATATTATTTTGTCTAGCTGCCTAAACCTTTTCTAAAAACTAAGTGACAAAGGACTTTCACATTACCGGCCTTCCTAGTATTTCTGCTGAGAAAACACCAGATGGTGGTATAACTATAAGACATAGTCAAGTGAAAGTAGTTTCCTCTTAAAATTGGAGTAAGTGGAATGTGTGTCCTTATTTTCTTGTCCATATGCTCTCATTCTTGTGATTCATAAGGACTAAAACAAACAAACATGTAGTTAAATGAGAAGTTGTAAGCAGTTTTTCAGTGGTCTGCAGTAATAAATGAACATTTTAAAACAAGGAAGTTGGGAACCTCTGATTACAAAAAGTAAAACGTTATTGCATCATTTATTGGTAAAGCTTATTCTGTTTAATTTTTATACATTTAATCAATTAGAGAAGTTATTTGACTTATATAATTAATCTTACCTTTTTGAATCTGAAGTAAACTTGAATAGACATATACAAAGAATGAACTCTGTTGAAACCCATAGACTAAATTACTTTCTACAGATTTTAAGCAGAAAACCAGTGACTTCTAAAGTAAAAAGTATTAATGCCTGATATTCATTTGTAATGTAATTGTATATGCTTTTTTTAACCTAACAACCATTTATTTAATCTATTCTTTTATTTCATGCATTTATTTATAAATGCTCGTGTGAATTCAGCAAATATTTATTGAGTATCCACTATGTGCCAAGGATCATTCTGGTGTGAGGATACATTTGGGAACAAAAGTCCACTTATAACCTCAAAAACCCATATTCTAGGGGGTGAGACACACAATAAATATAGTAAGTAAATTATGTCATGTAAGTGTATTGAAAACAAAACAGGTAAAAGAAGATGGAGAATTCTATGGTCATGGTGGTGAAAGGAGCATTTTACTCTTACAGTTAGTGTAAACATAGTAGATGTTATTGAGAAGATGAGATGAAGTGAGTCAGTCAGTCAGGCAGGGGCATGCAGTTTATGTGAGTAATTACTGAGTAATCAAGTAAATGTCAGCAAGATTACCTGCTTTCAGTTCTTTCACCTTTTCAGCTAGTAAATTTCCTGAATAGAAACAAAACAAAACAAAACAAAAAGTATCACAACTAAGGTGATTGCTTCACCATTTTAATTTCATAGTCAAATCTCACAAAGATATGAGAATTAATTATGGATGACATAATATGTTTATGAAATATAAAATGGTTTGCCATGTGATCAGTTTTTCTTAAGGGAGTTTTACAGACATAGTATTTTTATTAATAAAGGTAAACTGCTTTTTGAAATGAATGTGCTTCAAAAATATACAAAATGTACAGAAAACTATATTCTTAAGGAATTTAGAAGATATAAGAAAGAATGAGTTCTTGATTATCTAGATTATCTTGGCAGGTAAAGGAGACCTTCCCAGAAGAAAAAGTGAACAACTTTCAGTTATATATAGCACTGAAATCAGCAAAAATTCCAAATTTGAAGCTCAACATTCACCTTAAAAAATATTTCATTAATAATAAAAGGCACTATTTGTTGATTACCTGTGGGAAGAACTAAGCTGGGAGGTATTTTAAACATCTTAACCTATTGAAATTTTTCACAACCCACGATTATTAGTTACAAAGAAGACATACACTCTTTCTACATCTCTTCTCTGATATAGTCTTGAAAGTTGGCCTTAGAGAAATTGTAAATTACCCTCCTTTTTTTTGGTTGAATCTCCTAATAGTTATCATTGTAATAACCCTGGAGACCCACAGGCTAAAATTTTATTCCTAGATAATAATAATTCTCCTTGTGTTATCACACTTAAACTCTTGGTATGGTGTCACTTTCTCCTTACATACTATCTGTTTTTCTGTGGAGTTATATGACCTAACTTAACTTTTGGTCAAACCTCACAAATTTGAGGCTTGACAACAAAAATGATAAATACAGAGGACTTTCACTCAGGGGAGAAAACAATATCTCTGATGTGGTCTTACTAGTTGTTAGGAATATTTGAATAAAAAAGAGCTTTTTAATCTGGAGGTCTCTGTACTATATATAGGTGGCCTCCCAATATCCTCTGAAATCACATATGCATATGTATTTTTCTTGGGAGCAGATCCTAGTTCTCATCAAATTCTGAAAGGATTTCATGACCAAAAAGTTAAAAACCATGACAGTGAGTTTCCGTATTAAGGGAAACAGTAGCCAAGCTTTTATTATTACTTTTTCAGTATGGGATATTTGTCTCCGACCTCTGTATGTCTACTTGACTCGCCTGCCTTCTAGACAATATTACAGGAAAATGTTAGTTTGCAAGTTTTTTTTAAATGATATTCTTTATGATATGTGCCTTGGAGAAGTTAACTTAAGTTACAAATTTTCCTAATAACTCTCATTAGAATTTGTGTCAAATGTACTTTTAACAAGTTAGACCTTTAAATAATAAATAGTAGAACCGGAGTCCTTTTTAGAATGCTGGAAACCCTAAGTATGAAAAGTTGGATCACCTATGTCACTAAATTACTTGATTCTTTGATATGATGGTGAGTTCCCTCATTTACTGTTTTTACCATCTGAAACCCCTACTCACTGTATTTATAGAGTCCATTGGCTTAAGATTTCTCTTCTTTCCATGGGAACTCAACAAGTCATCTTCATAATACGAGTACTGTTGACTCACCTCCAGACTTTCTTGCCGAGGAGCTTCCTTTTGTCTCCAGTGGCATCCATCTTCACTCAGAGCAGCTGTAGTTTACAGTATAGCTTGGCAGCTGGTTGACTTCCTAGGTAATTTGTTCACCAGGAGCCTGCAGAGGCTCCCATCCTTTCCCTCCCAAGTCCCAACACACTGTATTTAAAAACAAAATGACAAAGAAAAACCTGTTGGCAGTGTTGTTAGGCAGCAAGGTGTTGTCTAGGGAAACCTTCATTAGCATCAGCCCAGTAGGGCAAAGAATGCTTCTGGTTTGTTTTCTCAGGTTTTCCCAATCATTGTGATGCACAGCAAACACTGAAAATTATGGTATAGTGTGGGCTTTGGAATCAGGCCTTGAGTAGCTTACTTAATCTTTCTGAGCTTGTTATAAATACAAATTTTAATACCTATGTTGTCATGTGAATTCCAGATAATGTGATTAAACCGTCTAGTGCGGTGTTTGAATAATGTTCAGTGAATGTGATGGTGGATATGAATAGTTATTGTGGACATGTTGTGTCCAGATGGAGATGAATTAGGAAATTAGTTTTAAAATGTCTCATGTGAATTCAGGATACTTGAAGCTTTTGATTTCAGAGTATAATATAGTTTAGTGGATAAGAATATGAGCCCAAGTGCTCATATTACTTTTTATTATTTTTAATATTGCATACTTTGAAAAGCAGCAGACTGCTGATATTGTACTTCCAATGCTTAAGAATTTTTTCCATTAAGGTAACAATATTAAGAAAAAATGAAGTGTGTGAATAAAATATACAAAATGTTCAGCAACTAATTATTTAAATATGTTGTTCTTGTTGCTTAGGTTAGGGTGATACTATGATTTTAAAATATAACAATGAAAATTGTACGTGATACCGTGCTATGGAAAGTTCTGTGAAGTCTTGCTTTAAAAGCACTATATGCAGATATAAATGCCAATAGAAAATTATTTATAAATTCATCTGAATATAATTATGCTAATGAATGTTACATAGTACTTAATATTCTTACATCTTTTTCTAGAGTAATGTTTGATAACTGAGACAGTGGAAAGCTCTTCAATTTCTTTATATTTTATGAATTAAAAATTATTCTGTAGTGTCAGGGAGTTCTTCTCCCTTAATCCCACTGTATTTTCAGTTAATGATTTTGCCTCATAGTTCTTTGAGGAAAAAGAAACTGCCACATCAGAATTCTCTCATTTTCCCACCACCAAATTTGCTCAACTGTCTGCTTTTGTACTTAAACCTTGCCTTCCTTCCTATATATGGAGAAGAATTGCTTCTATCTAAGGCTAGCTTCTCTATCTGTACCCCAGATTCCACTCCTTTCTATTTTTCCTATTTTCCATTTTTTTTCTTTTATCGCTCCCTGGATCATTTCCATCAGCCGAATGCGTTGTTATGTTTCTTAACTTTAGGTATTACAGAATTGTTTGACTCCACATCCCTCTCCAGTTGTGGACTACTTTTTATTGACCTCTATTCAAACTTCTGGAAAGAGTAGTCTCTTGAGGCTGTTGTAATTCTTCATACCACATCCTTTCCTCAATATATCCCACTTGTGCTTTCCCCTCTACAATTTCATGAAACTGCTCTTGTTAGGGTCAACAAATTATCTCCATGTTGCCAAATCTACTGTCATTTTGCTATTGTTATTTTACCTAAAATTAATAATTTCCTCACCTTTGTTCTTAAACACTTATTTGGCACTGCAGCACATTTCTTGGTTTTCCTCCTACTTCACTGATGGTTCCTTCTCCACCTCCTATTTTAACTCCTTTTCTGTGTTAAGTCTAAATTTTGGAATACCCTAACTGGGATTCCAGTCTTTATGAGGTGTGATTAAAAAAAAAAACATGGTGAATGTTTAAATTAAAAAAATGTATTACCCTAAAATACACATTGCCATTAATCCCCCTCAGAATGCTCCCCTTCACTTTGAACACACTTATCCATTGTTCTTGCCACTTTCTGAAGCAGTTCTGGAAGTCCTCTTCCATGAGTGTCCTGTTGTGTTCTCATTGCTGCCTCAATGTCTTGGATCGATTGAAAACATTTACCTTTCATGGTCATTTTGACTTTGGAAAGAGCCAGAAGTTGCACAGTGCCAGATCCGGTGGATACGGTGGATTCAGTGAATGAAGACACACCATAATGTTTTTATTTGACAGAAATTGCTGTGGCAGAAGTGGTGTGTGACTTGTAACAGTGTCATGATGGAGGATGAAACTGTTTGCTCATTTCTCAGCCTGTTTCCTATGCACGTCATTTCTTAAATGCTCTGATAAGTCCTTATGCTGGTACAGTGTGTCCTCATCCACCTTGTTGACTGGATCTGACATTGTTGGCTCTTCCCCAAACTCAAAATCACCATGAAAGGTACATGTTTTGAATCAATTAAGGACATTGAGGCAGCCACGACAGTACAACTAAAGACACTCATGAGAGAGGACTTCCAGAACTGCTTTAGAAAGTGCCAAGAACTATGAGGCAAGTGTGTTCAATGTGAGGGGGAGTATTCTGAGGGGTATTAATGGCAATGTAACTCTTACTGTAATAATTTTTTTAAATGTATACAGTCACCATATTTTTTATTACACCTCATACATCTACATATCTTTTAGGTGATTTCTGAGTTTCCCATCTCACTAAATGGCAGTATCATCCAATTACTATCCAGAAGTTTCTACCTTTTAAATCTATCACAAGTTAGTCCAATTTCTTTTTTTCATCACCAGTGTATGGTATATAGTAGTGAAGAAGTGGTTCTAGAATTATACTGCCTTGGTTCATATCCTCATTTGCTGTGTACAGTTTCTGTGACATGGAACAGGTTACTTAACCTTGCTGTATACTCAGTGTTCTTTTTGGGAAACTTGTAAAATTATTACAGCAATGCTGGGACATAGCAAGTACTTTATTAATCTGAAAAGTAGTACTGCTGCTACCACCTCCATTCCCATCCTAGCCCAAGTCACCATTATCTCTTTCTGGGATTCCTGCATTCATCTTCTAATGGTTTTCTATACCTATTTGACTATCCTCTACTCAGCTGCCTCAAATCCATTCTAATTAACTCTCCATACAGTAGACCGAATGATTTTTCTCAAATATAAATTATATGTTAATAACATTATTCCCAGGCCAAAAGCAGTCTGGGTCTTTGCATTGATGATACTTGCTGTAAACTTTAGACTTACAGGGCTTACAAAACCTTAACTCTAGCCCCTGCTGACCTTTCTTAACCTCATCTCTTACCTCACTGCTCTTGCCACTATGATGCATCTGTACTGACCATTTTTCTTTGAATGGAGTAAATTGTACCCTCTTCAGGGTCTTTCTACCAATTGTATCTTGTGCCTGGAATATACCTTCTCTTATCCTCATCATTCAGATTTTCACTTACTGTTGTTACCTTTCAGAGAGGCCTTCATTGACTATCCAATCAGAAGTAGCCACCCTGACAGTCTCTATCTCATGATACTCATATTTTAAGTCTCTGCTGAGAACATTACATAATTTCATATTTGTATTTGTTGATTATCTGTTTTCTCCACTAGAATGTGAGTTCAAACTCTCTGCTTTTGTGAGTTCAAACTATATCCCTAGCCCATAGTTTAGTGCCTGGCTTTACAACACAGAGATGGAGAAACTTTCGAGAATACAGTTGCTTTTAGTGTTTACTTTATTTGCCAATCTTCCTAATCTGCAGTACTGTGTCTTAAATGGACCCAAGTTCAGGAAAACACTGCCTTAATATACCTTTTTACGTCTAGATTCAGCTCCCAGTTATCAACTAGACTTTTCATTAAGTACATAGTTGAATTTTATCAGGATTTGTTGACCAGTTACTTAACTGACCTATTTGAGCATAAATAATTTCATACAGCTTTTTGTTTAATATTGTTTGAATATAGCATCTTTTGAGGTCTTGATTTTACAATTCTTAACTACCAAAATATTCTCAAGTGAGCCAAAAGGATAGTTTAAGAAGTTGTCACCTACCAACATTCATTTTGTAAAGATATTAGAAATTAGGAAGATTACATAGACTTGATACCTGATCAGAAACTTAAGATCATTTATCTCATTTTCAGTAGTTAACTTGTGGGGTTAAAGCCACATATACTGTTCTTAGTTTAGTAAATGATGACTTGTTTTATGTCACTGGCTTCAGAAGTTTGTATAATTTTAGTAGTAAGAGCTAAAGGAGAAAATTGTTAATATGATGAAAGGTGTATGAATGGATCTGTGAAATGAAGAAAGAAATGAGACACTAAAATACCAGACATTCTCCATGCTAAAGCTGGAAAAATTTCTAAAATAGCTTCTTTATTTTGAGCCACAGCATGGACAACACAAACAACACAATAGTCTGCAAGGATTTTTTTTTTTTTTTTTTGTATTTTACAGCTAGTCCAAATTTCTCTTTAGTAGTGTGAACATATTCTTTTGTACCATTCACTATCATTTCGATATTGTTGACGCTTTTCCTTGTTCCTCTACTAAAAGAGATATCTGAATGAAAAGCTCCCTTAAATCATTTATTGGCTCTCCAAATTAACATGTTCCTTGTGCCTCTGTTCTATCTCTGAGAGTTGAGCTTTAGTAATACTGATTTCTATAAGCAAGCTTTCATTAAAAACTTCCCATTTTCCTTGATGAAGCATATCACTTACTTCTTGTTCAGGTACTTCTTTTTCTTTTTTTTTTTTTTTTTTTTTTTTTTTTTGTTTTTTTTTTTTTTTTTTTTTTTTTTTTTTTTTTTTTTTTTAGGTACTTCTTTTTCATCAACTTGAAGCTGAGGGAAGATAAATGTTTTGCACTTCTCTTGCTTTGAAGCTATTGTGTCATTGTATATAAACATAGTTTGTTGAAAATGATTGAACATTGCAGCATGCTGAGATTTAAGTATCCTTGTGATGACTAATGCACCATTTTCAACCTCTGATTTCTTAATTTCTTTTACTAAATCATCCAAACCTCTATTAATGTGTTCTGCTTGGGTTTTTATCTCTTTCGTAATGCTAGACTCTCTCTTAAGTAGACGAAATCTTCTCATTGAAGCCACCAGACTTTTCTGTTACTGCCCAAAATTTTGAACATCATCTGTCAAATCATTAATACTCTCCTGTAGTTTTTGGATTTCATGTAGGAGTCTCTCAGCTACAGACTCTTTTTCATAAATAACAGCTTGCTGCAGAATCATTCCTTGTTCCTCTGCTTCCCTAGCTGAAAAATGCCTGTCTCTAGAGAGTTCTATTTCTTTTGTTCATTGTTTTAGTTCTTGAAGTCGATCCTTCATCTTCTCTTTTCTCCTAAGAAGGAAAAATGGTTGTGTTGAACAAAGAAAAATTTGGTATTTGCCCCCAGGAGCAGTTGACTTCGCATAGTTCTATCGAGGAAAAATGCTCCTGCTTTTCTGGAAAGAGATTTAAAAAATTAGAAAAATCAATAAGAATTTTTGAATGCTCATAAAAATCATGAGAAAAGGAAAAATAAAATAATTTGTAAATTACTTTGCATAATGGTGGGCTACTATGAGTCCTATTCAGTTGAGTAAAGTAGCCAAGAAAGCAGTGATAAATATACAATTGCCCCCACATAAATTTTTGTGCCATAAACTGCCACATAATAATAGATTTTTCTTGTAAGATATATCTTAGAATGGAAGTTTTGAATTGATTATATCTTTAACTTTTAAAATTAAAAGGGCACTCTGAAAGATACTGTTCCCAGTTAATTGGGTCTATTTAATGTTAAAAATATATTCATTTTGCTATCTGATTGCTATTTGCAATATGCCTAATATAGTTAAAACCAGTTTAGTGTCAGAGCAGATGTCATATAAGCATTTTAAGCAATATAGATAATGTTGAATTTACCTTAAAATATCTGAGGCTTCTGGATTAACACATTATGTGACATAGCTTTGTTTTCTTACCTGTTGCATATACATGAAAACATATTCTTGGTCTGACTATATTGATTTCTGATTTTTAGCATTTCTCTGCAAGGATAACTAGACAGTCTTAGAACAAAATTGATATTGTGATACTTTTACAAACATGGGACTATATTTATATAAAATTTTCTTTTGGGGATGCCGATAATATTGACATTTGTCACATTTTTTTATGTTGGTAGTTATCCATAGGATCGAGTTGATGCACATAATTTCTATATAGTGATGTATATATAATGATATACATATAAAGATTGATGTGTATATAATGTTATGCATATAAATTTAAAATGAAATGAATAAAAAGCAATCTTTGTTAATAAAATAATTTTTCACAGAGCATCTTGACTTCAGCTAAATAGAAGCTGTTAAAGGAGCTACAAATAGCTCATTGAACCACATATAATGTCAGAATCAATCGGAGGAAAAGGTCTCTAATGTTATGCTGTTATGCTATGGGACTCAGTGTTTATTAAGTTTATGTAAATATTTTATAAGTGATTTGAATGTTGCCATAGAAGGCATGCTTATTAAATATGTTAATGGCACAAAATTTGGAGAAATCTTTATTATGTTGAAGTATAGAGTTGGTATCCAAATATTAAAATAATATGGAACACTGTACTAAAATTTAACAAAAGTATGTTTAACCAGGGTACATGTAAAATATTGCACTTAGTTGTTTAGAAAAGACCTTCACTTCTACAAAATGGAAGGTGCTTACATTCATAGCAACACTTATGAAAATTACTGGAGATTGTAGTTAATCACAAGGTTTCTATCAGAACTACCAGTATAGTTACTGCTTTCATGAATAATAATGTGATATCTAGATTAACTAAGAAAAGTATTCATTCCACAGACTCTATGCTAGTCCAAGCAAATGAGAGAGGGACTCTCTTCAGTTCTAAGTGTGATATTTTGAGGTGAAAATTGATAAATTAGGAATTTCCAAACTGTTATGGAAAGGATAAGATTGGAAGAGCATACTGTATGGAGAACTGTTGAAGAAAATGGAAATATTTGTCATGCAAATGAGAAGATTTAGAGAATATCTACAACTGGTTTTCTAAAATATGAAGGTCTGGATATGTAGAAAGAATTAGACTTACTTGGAATAACTTCAAAAAGTAGTAGGTGGAAATTATAAAGAGAGGTTTAATTTAGTATTAAGAAGACTCTTCAAAAAAGTAGAACTGACCCAAGGTGGAATGAAGTATTTCATGAGATAATAATCTTGCCATCACTGGAGATGTTCAAGATGTTCTTCAATGATGACCCGGTCAAGGATGTTATAGAAATAATGCCTGCATTGCATAAGGTGTAAACCAGTGTTCTAATAACGTTCCTTAGGTTTTAAAGGACTGAGCCTTACTATATGCAGAGTTTTAAATGCTGTAGTGTGTATTTAGTAATACCTGTCCTTGAATAATTTGCTATCTGAGATGAGATAGACAATATATAATTAAAAGGGTACATAATATAATTTTGGATCTTGATAGATTAATCAGGCAAGGCCTCTCTGAGGAGATACATGAGCTGTGAGGCCTAAATGTTGAGAAGATGAAGAGCCAAGAGAGTCTCTTGAGTTTAGGAGGTTCAGTGTCATGCCAATGAATAGTGGTGATATGTTGTAAGAGCAAAATGAATGCCTGTGTAAGATAGAAATTAATATGAGGAGTAACATTGGAGTAATGAAGTCAGGAAGGTAGACAGGGATCATCAGATCATAAAGAGCCTTGTGGGCCAAAGTAAGGAGTTTAGATTTTATTCTAGATGCAGTAGAAGACAATTAAAGGATAAATAGGGTATTAACATGTGATTTATGCTTTTGAAAGATCACTATATAGGGAATAGTTCCCTGATGTTGGGAAAATAGTTCACAGGAACAACTTGGATAATAAAACTACAGGAATAAACGTGAACCATTCAGGATCTATTTTGGAAGTAAAAGCAATAGAACTTACTGATGATTTTAACCCATCATAGCACTTAACCACCATCACTTCTTGAAACACTTTCAAAGTGTTTTTCTCCTGGCTTTCTTTTTACTACTTTGTCTCTCCCTTCATCATTTTCCCCCGCTGGTTTCTTCTCATCTCCCTCACCTCTGAATTTTGGAATACTTCCAGGCTCAGTCCTCTTTTTTATCTGCCCTCATCTTCCCTTCTCATGACATGAAATGCTGTTTGTTAGTTAATGACTCAAAGTTGTATCTCCAGTCTAGACTACTCTCATGACATCTATATCTATTCCACAGCTCCATTATTGTGTGTCTGAAATAAGCTACTGATCTTCCTCCCAACTCCCCCACATTGCTGCACCATCTCAATAAAAAGCAACTCTATTTCCAGTCCCCAGACCAGAAACTCTGGAGTCATTCTTGATTATTTTATTTTGTTTTGCCCCCCCCCCCCATATTTAAATTAATGGCAAATCTCGTCAACCCCTTTTTCAAAGTATATTTGGATCCAGTTACCTCTCATTACCTCCCTGGTCCAAGTCACCATCATTTGTCACCTGGATTATTGCAGTAGACTCTTATGTGGTCTCTTTCTTTTCTCCTTTCCATCCCCTTCACCTTCTGTCTTTTTTTTTTTTTTACACAGAAATCGTAGTTAAAATATAAGTCAGATTATGTTATCCCTGTATCCAGAGTCCTCCTTTAGTGTTCTCTTTCAGAGGATAAGCCAGAGCCTACAAGGTCCTGTATGAGTTCTCTACCCCTTTGTTTACCTCTCTGACCTCACCTTCTACATCTCTCCCCCTCCATCTGCTTCAGTTACACTGTGCTCCTTGCTAGTCCTCAGGAAAAACAGGCACCATCCTGCCATAGGGCTTTGTCACTTGCTGTTTTCTCTATTTTGAATGCTCTTTCCCATGTAGTGCTGACTTACTCCTCCAATTCTTTAGGTCTTAACTGAAATGACACCCTTTCAGTAAGGCTGTCCTTGGTCACCCTATCTAGAACTGCAACCACGTCTTCCAGCTTGTTTTTCCCTAGTACTTTTCACTATTTAACATGCTATATGTTTTTTACTTATTTTTCTTTCTTTATTATCTGCTAACTACCTTCAGATATAAGCTCTATGAGGGCAGGAATCTTTATTCCTTCTGGGATTACCAACACCTTGATGAGTCTGATATTTGGGGGGCAGGGGGGTGAGGCATAACTCCCTGGCTGGGAATTGAACCCAGGCCGCAATGTTGAGAGCACTGAAGCCTAGACACTATACCACCAGGGAACCCCAATCTGATATTTCTCATGCTGAGCTCTTGATCTTTCTTGATTTCTTGAGCGTTTAATGTTGCCAGGCACTGTTCTAAGTGTGCTGTATGTTCTTTTAAGGACTCAGAATTACGGTTATAATGATCTCTATTTTATAGATAATGATCTTAAAACTTGACTGTTAAGTAACTGAAGTGTCAGGTCATGGTAGAGTTGGGAATTCAAGTTCAGGTAGTTTAGTTTAAAGGACTCTGCTATTCTATAAAGCCTTTTTCAGTAGTCAGGAGCTCTGTAGAGATCAGTTCAGATGAGTTCTGATAAGAGGCAATTGAAATGGTTGGGAAAGAAGCTAGATCGCAAGGGATAAGACCTTGAAATCTGCTTTTGATGGAAAAAGGCTTTTATAGCTATTAACAGTTTATTCAGAAATATTTGCTGTGAACCTGTGTTGCAGAGCATTTTAAGTACTAGTTGGAAACATTTAAGAGTGAGTTTTGGTTGCCTATAACTCTTATGTAATAGTTTTCTGCTGTTTATTTTAAATATTTTAAATACTTAATTCAGATAGGTTAAATTGTTTTATTTCATCATTAATTTGATATATTAAAAGTAAAAGAAAAAAACAACCAAAATGTTGTAGCCTGTGCAAATTTTTCAAATAAGAGACCCTCCACCATTTTATTCTCTGTTTTCCACTTAAATTGCAAGGAATATTTTTTGTCGCTTGAGAGTAGAACTAACCAAACTATTGGTTTACGAAGATTTGTGGGGAAAATAACAAGGTACAATATTAAACCTGGAAAATTTGTGAAAGGAAGATTAGTCAAGAAAATATAAGAAGGCAGTATAGCTAGTACTCCAAACTTTGGGAGTTAGGAAAGTAGATCAATATAAAACACTTAGTAGTCATTGAATCATATGTTAGGCATGTCTTCTAAGTGTATTTCTTGGCCTTTGTTCTTATAAGTAGTAAATAAGCAAAATAGAGGAAACATATAAAATGGTATATGAGTATACTATTTTTATGTCCTTTATTGAAAAGAAAACAAAGTGATTTTAATTCAGAAAGATTTTACTACTAGAGCAGTCATTTAAATGTGAAGGAAGTTTGATACCCTCATTTTATATCCTTTGCTTTCCTTTTTAACTATTAATAAGCAAGTTAATTTATAAGTATATATAATTTTGTGTACTGAGTAAGTTATTTATAATTACAGTTAATTGTAATTAATCTTATATAAACCGTAATATTAAAATTCAGATTTTAAGAGATAAATTGGAAAGATTTTTAGCTTTATCAAGTAATTTAACTTGGAAAATTTTTGTGAGTTTCAAATATTCAGTTTATAAAAAAGTCCACCTGGTCCTATTTTACTAATCAAGATATGCTTGATTATGCCTCAGTAATGTCCAGTCGTGAAAACTTGGTGGATTAAAACAAAGATGTATTTCTTATTCACATTTCATGTTTCTGTTGGCTTGGCAAAGGCTGTTTCCCTTCTTGGTCATTCAGAGACCTAAGCTCCACCTTTCTGAATGCAGTTGCCAAGGTAGCAGTTGCCATGGAGAGTCTCTCATAGACATTTAAATGATGTAGCCCTGAAATGATGCATGTTTTTCTTTGTTTGTTTGTTTTTTTTTGTTTGTTTGTTTGTTTTTACCTTTACACCTCCAGGACCAACTAGAGAAGGGTTGCAGTGATATATATAGTCCCCCCTTGTTCCCCAAAGGAGAGGTGAACCTAGTTTCTTCCACATCCTTTAGATATTTCAATTTGATTCCTGAGAGAAGCTTTAGAAGTTAACTAATTGATTTCCTCATTTTTCTTACGGGAAATTGAGAACCAAAAGGTTAAATATCATTTCCAGAGCTTGTTAGTAGTGGTACTGGTATAATAATGCAAGCTTTCTGGCTGCTAGATCACTTATTTTTCCACTGTGAGATATATAGTACTATAAATTTCCTAGAATGTGTATATTACATAAAGTTGGCATCATCCGTATGCTCTTTTGTATTCAATATTTCATTAACTATTTGATGATTGTACTGAAACACATATTTAAAGACACCTAAAATTATTGGGAAATGATTGCAGAAACTTTCTCATGTGACAACTTTGTGAAAGCAGAATTAATTACCTCTCATGATTTATTATATACATCTGATAAAGACTCACCTTTTGTCCAGTGTATAGGGAGATTGATACCAGGTCAGGTTAGCTTAATGATTTCTCTTTAATAGTTCCCTACTGTTTTGGTTTGGTTTGGTGTTATTTATCACGTCCTTATCTATATGCTGTTCCTGGTATTACTATATTAATGCTGAAAATAAATTTCTCCAGAAAGTGTTTAAGATGTCATGTCACTTTTGATATAGCCATGAGCTTTTTCTTTTTTAAATTGGTTCCTTTTAAATGTGATTCTTCAAATTAATACATCTGTACAGATTAAGAAGTCTATCATTTCAAGTCTTATAAGGATAAAGAGCCAACCCTGCTCCACCACACTTCATTTTCAGTTCCTAGTTCCCAAAGGGAGTCATTTTTAATTCCTTAGCTATATAAGTATGAAAATAATTTTTGTTTAATCAATATTCTGTGTTTACTTTATTATGGCTATCTAAATATTATATATGAGGGCTGTCTGGAAAGTACTCAACCATGTAATATGAAAAATAGGGGCATATATGGCTGGTTTTTCTCCAGACAGTCCTTGTATAACAGTTACATAAGGTGCTATGGTTATATTTACTTTTGCAAATAAGTTTTTTCTTTGTTTCTAGTTCATTTCAGTGTTAGGGGCTAGGGAATAATATACTTTTATGTTAGGAAAGCATTGACATAGTTACACATATACAGAAAGTGCTCAAAACATAAATGTATAATTTGATGATTTTTCACAAAGTGATCATACCCATTTAATCACCACACAGATTAGGAACTATTTAACTTTTCAGTTTTTCTTGAAATTATTAATTACCTAAGTTTCAGTTGCTTCATTTTATCAATACTCATCACTAACTCATTCTAAAACTCTTAAACTGAAAATATCCCCTTAATATATTTAAGTATAGTAGGTATTCTCTTTCTTTTATTTCATTTTATTCATCTTTTGAGACTTCTTTCCTGGAACCCTAGATTTACCAAATAGCTGTTGGGATTTTTTTCTCCTTTTTTATATATTATCTTCTTTTGATTCCTGGTTCCTTATATCTGCTCTTGGTTTCTCTCCTTGATTTAGGTGCATACCATAGCTTCCTTTTAAAATGTAAATATGGTAATAACTTGCATTTCTGAAAATGTTTCTATTCTATTCTTACACCTGAATGATATACAAGTAGTTATGAATATGCAACTACTAGAAAATGCAGTTTATACACAGCATGTAAGTGCACCTGTGTACCTACATTAAGTCAATTTCTATAAAGATGAACAATTTGAGAAACATTCTGAATAATGCTAATTCTATAAAGATAAGCACCTATGGCTTTCAGTAAAAATGCACAGAACAGAAATTCTACCCTCTTCTACATACCAAAGTGTCTGATATAATCTCAAGAAAAAAAAAAGACAATTTAAAACCATATCATACTTTTAAAGAAATGGAAATTTCCAAGTGCCATAAATGATTAGAGAACACACTCATAGCCCAAGTACAGAGCAGGAATTAAAACAACTCCATGAGCTACTAAAAGTGGAGGGGTTTAGAGTGTGCATAATAGGGAACTAAAATTGAATTTCCTAGGTGAAGTAGTGAACTAGAAAAAAGTAGAACATAGTCTGTATACAGAGACAGGAAAATATCTGTTGGCTTGCTCAGATTACAACAAGAAGTGAAGTATACATGAAGGCTGTAAAAATCACTAGTGAAAAATTAGGCCCATTTATACTACCTGGGCTACAATAGGCAAACTCCATGGGGCCCTAGTAGTGAAAACTGGAATGATGGGTTACAAATGTATCCACAATGCAGGGCACGCCAGGCATTCCTGTATAATTCCCCATTGAGATAAACTACTCAATTCCCCATTGAGTTCACTAAATCCATTTGCCTATCACCAAGTGAAACGGTTGGTGGCCACAACAAGCGAATTTATTCTCCAGAAATCAGAAATAACCTAATAATGCAAAGACTCTTTAACATAAATATATTTTAAATATTCAAAAGAAATAAATGAATACATAAGATCCAGAAACCAAGATGAACACAGTATAATATTTAGTTGATTTTATATAAACATCATTTACCATAATATGCATGCCATGATATATAACACTGAAAGAAAATCTATTTTTCCTGTAATATCAGTAACATAGAAAAAAGATTACGAATATTCACTTGTTTTTTTTCTAGTAAATTTAATTTAAGATTAATGAATACAAAATACATATTAATATATTTTGAAATTTCTTAAAGTACCTTTTATTCCAATAGGAAAGTATGGTACTCCTTCAGGAAACTGTTCTTCTATGGACAGGAACCCAGGAAAAGACAACCTTTGCAAGGGTCAGTCAAATACTTGGTTTCCAAAATCAGTGACAGTAAAATTTACCTTTCTGAATGCACTTTGCAAAGGTAAACTGTGCCACAACATTAATTTGAAATAGTCTTTTTCTTAAAAGAAAAATTAAACTATGATGCTTCAATAAAAAAGGCTTTTGGTGAAATTGATCATTTATTTCTAATTTTTAAAAACAGGAAAGATCTATCCATCCATAAAAATATTAGAGAAGGTGGTTTTCAGGTTGTTCCAAGTTGTGCTACCAAAGAGAAAGTTGGAGACATTGTAGTGCTTGACACCTGTGAAATTTAAAGGTTGTTAAATGCTTCCTAGCCATTACATATGCTTATGCATTAGATTGGCCTTAATTCTCATGAATAAAAAAAAATCAAAATGTTTTGTTTTGATCCCTCCCATTTCTCATCTGAGTCTCCAATACTCTTTTCTTTATTCCATATTATCAAGAACACAAATCAGTTAATATAAAACAGTGCAACAAACAGCATCATCAGGTATATGAGGTTGGACAATTAATTTCACGAACTCATTCAGGAAAACTTGCTACATACCTCATTGCTGAATATTACTACGGTTACTTTAGAAGCACTCCCCTTGGGAAGCTATGCTCTGATACCTGCACCTAGTCCACCCTTCAAAGCAGTTTTGGAAGTTCTTTTCTGGAATGGCCGTTAGAGCTCTCATCGTCCCCAAAATCTGACAATTAAGTTCACAAACTTGCCACCTTGAGCTTACATTGGCAGCACTGTACAAAGAACTTGCTCGGTAAGGTATCATAACCTTGATAGCTCTGATGGCCATTCCAGAAAAAGAGTTCCAAAATTGCTTTGAAGGGTGGACTAGGCACTGGCATCGATGCATAGCTTCCCAAGGGGAATACTTTGAAGGTGACTATAGTGATATGCAGCAATTGGGGTATGTAGCACTTTTTCTAGGATGAGTTCACAAGATTAACTGTCCAACCTCGTAAATCTTTCCAATTTAATTGCTTAATCATGTATCTTCATAAAACAGAATGTGAGACATGTAAGCATATTAGAATTTAAAAGTTGGAAGAGACAAAGTTCATGAGGGCTGATAGACTAAAATTAAGGCATAGTTAAGTCATTTAATTATTTAGACTATATGAAATTGATGAGACTGCCATTTTACACAATCTTTTCTATACCTCAAATTTATTTTCTTAATCTTGGAAGAGTTCTATTCAAATATGAATCATCTTTCATCCATTTTAACTTACTGCTTTGCTACTTATAGTTTTGAATTCTGTCAATAACTGGCCCTATCTTTTGAGTGTAAACATGATATTTGCAAAAAGAAAGAATACTAATTTTTAAAAATGGTAAATGACTTTTGTTCTGGGAAATAGAAAAATAATTTTATATGACTCGAATAAAAGTTTCTTTACCATATTATAGATAGGGAACATTTCCAGGAACAGAAATATGAATCAAAATGACCTAGTGCTTTAAGAAATATATGCTGAGATTTCTTTATAGATTTATAGATTTTTTTTTTTGCTAAGACGTATTCTTTTTATAGTTACTATATTGATTAAAATATTTTAGGAAACATAATCAGTTCTTATCCAACATAAAATGGAGTATTCTTTTGCTTTTATGAATGAAGACAGCTTGCAGCATTTCCCTAGTTTAAGGTGAAGGACCTGATGTTATTAGAAGTCACCTCTTTGGCTACTTAACTGAGGAAAACAAACAAAAACTGCAGGTTGCATGTATTTTCTGTAAGTTTAAGTTATCTGATTATTTTTGTAATGCAGTCATTCAGGACTTTTTAAATTCTTTTTAATTTAATTGTTAACTTACTTGTTTAATGTAATAACATTTTAGTTTAAATATTAAGACTGCTGTCATTTTGAACTCTCACATGATTAAAGTACATTGTACATATATAAAATAATTTTTATAGTATATTTAAAGCTGCATAGCATGAAGATAATGTGTTGTAGGTATTACATATACCACTTTCAAGGCCACCCCTTAAACATTTATTAAAATCCATTATTATTTAGATTTGAAATGGGTTATTTATTAAATTCTAACATGGTAACAATTATAAAATAACTTTGAGGAAATATTAGAAAATAAACATGTTTTGGTTAAGCCTCTATATATTGCTTAATTTTGAGAGTATCTGACCTACCTATATATGCTGCATTTATATAATGCTGACTTAAATTTTTAAAACTATCAAATCAAATACAATATTTATATTAAATTTATAATTGCATACTTTTAATGCACTAGCTAAAACATTGAAAAAGTGTACTTTGATATTTTACTCTAGTCTTTTTACAAGAAGATTATTTTCTAATTTCCTTGAATTAATTTTAAAAGATTTTTGGAAACAACAATGAAGAAATTAAGTATTTCTAGAAAATTATCTTAAGTTTTTAAAGGTTATATATGTCAAATTTGGGCATGTTTCTTTTCAGAATTAAATTCTTTAAAGCAAGCATAGTATGACTAATTTATAGTCAGTCTATAATAGACAAAATTTTAAGTTTGTTTTTATAGGATCTGACTTTCTAGTGTTTCCAAAATGAGAAGCTACGTTTTAAAGGACTTAAAGGGAAGAGTTGGTGTTTATTATAGTGTTCTAAACCCAAATCCCATTCAGTTTATCAGTAGTATGTACATGAGCCAATCAGCTAGCTGCCTGGAGCCTGGTCCAAATCTGAGCAAAACAAGTAATTTTAATTATCTGTTGAGCTATTTTTTTAATGTTACAGATTTCAGGCTATTGATATCTCTCACATTAAAAAGCACAAAAAACAGTATGGTTTATTTACCTTAGGCTTGTTCCTTTGGTTGCTTTTCTACTTGTGGTGTTGCAGTCCTGCCTTTGAGAGAAAAACTGAGTTTCATCGGTAACTTTTTGATAAAATTATTTGTCTCACAGGCAATTTCTGTATGGTTTTCATATGGTTAATGTAATTGAAAGCCAAATAATGGAGCCAGATAAGTTAGAGATAAACTTGTTCTTGTGCTGTTAATATCAAATGAGAAGAACAAATTGCTTACTTCACACTTGAGAATCTGGTTCTGCCTGTTAATGGCCCATTCTTTGGATTAAAGGAAGATCATTTTCATTGGAGGGAGTTGGTAACAGGAAGTCCCTGTTAAACTGACTAAATAGAGTATTTGGCCCAGGCTCTGTAATTCTAACCCTCTATTATATATAAAGTATATTACTCACTATAAAGGGGATTTGTATTTAAACAAATATTTGTTTCTTTTAGTTATCAAAACTTGCTAAATATACAGAATTTGGAATAACGAGGAAAGGAAAGAAGCTGGGTGTAAAGGCTTTTGTTCCATTTACTTTATTATGATTGAATTCTATGTTATTTTAGGAAATTCCAATGGCTTAACTCATAAAAATCATTGAATTTCAGAACTACAACTACCAGAAAAGAGCTCCTGTCTTTAAACCTGTCACCCTACTTTTCTTTTTACTATATCTGCTATTTTTACTTTAAAATAAGTTTCTTCCATGATTTTCAATATAGAAAAACTAAAGTTGTGCAGCAGTATATATTATGTTCATTAATCGAGAATATAAAATAAAGATTTTTTTACACTGCTTCAGGGTAATTTTAGGATTTACTGTTAAAAAAATAGAAGATGGTATACAAGAGTGTATACGAGGGCTGTCAGAAAAAATTCGGTCATAAATGCCTCTATTTTTCATATTACATGGCTGGATACTTTCTCAATACTATGTACAACTAGTGTTTGAAGAAGAAAAGGTGGGTGGAGACACATACACACAAACATCCCACAAGCAATTAAAAACATTTCTCCCATATACATATTTATATATTTCAAAAATAATGGAGGAAAAACTAAAAACTAATAAAAATGGTTACTGGTGGGAGAATGGATAGAATAGAGAGTGGAGAAGGGACAGAGATGGAAACTAGTTCTGATTGTACTTTGTTTTTATAGTTTGAATTTGGAACATGAATGTTTTAAAAATTAAATCTTAAAATAAAAAATTAAACTTTGTAAAAAGAAAAAGCAGCCTGAAACAAATGAACCTAGCTATATATCTAGATGGTAGCATAACATACAGAGAAGGCTTATTCCAAGTAATTTTAAAATGCAGTACTTTGAGTCTGCATCTCTTGTGGGATAAATCTTCGAGAGAAGAATACCACAAAGAGATCTTAACCTTCTTAGTGTCTTATTTAAGAAACTAAGTAAAAACTTGGCAATATTTTATTTAAAGTAGAAAAATCAATATGAGATCATAATTTAAAATTTTTCTTTCTTAAAAAAAAAAAAGACTACATTTTCCCCCTAGCTTTTTCCACTGAACAGGTCTAGGAAACAATGGCATGTCAATAGCAATAAATGCCCTTAGTGCCCAGATTGTGGTCTCAAAAAATAATAGTTCCTTGGGGAGTTCCCTGATGGCATAGCGGCTTAAGGTTTCAGCGCTGTCACTGTCAGCGCTGCAGCCTGGGTTTGATTCCCAGCCAGGGAGCTGCCCACATACCAAAAACCAAAAAAAAAAAAATTAAATAAAAATAAAAAAATAACAGTTCCTACAGCAAGAAACCAAGGGAAATGGATGATCCCAGGTTTGCAATATATATATATATTTTAAAGCAAGAAGATATCAAAGACCACTGGAGTTGTAACAAAAGAACACAGGAGCCAACACAAAGGTAACTCCCACTGACCAAAAACAGGTGACTTGGAGCCTCAAAAAGAACAGTAACTACAATAAATTGAAACACATGAAAAATAATAAAAACCATGAGTCCATGATGATACACCCCACAAACCAAAGAAAGCAAACTTGATTACCTTTGGAAGTTGATAGGGCACCAGTTCATTGTTATGAAAATTAGGAAATGAAGGCAAAGGATCAATTCTCTGAACTGTATTTAAGTAAGAGTAAGCAAGTAGTTGATGAAAGCTTTTTAGCAAAAATCCAGCTAGTAAATTCAGAAGGAATATAGAACTAGAAAAGTCATGATTTTATTATATAAGCTTTTAAAATGCAATTTTGGCAAAGGTCCTCAGTGGCTGCTAAAATTATTAAAGGTTAATAGAAACTTTATTTCTGATGAATCAGTCTAACTCCAGCTGAGTCCTCTGATCCATTTTAGCATCACTAAAAGTGATACAACCAAATATTATAAACCTATGAAATAGGTTTACCAAATGATTTTAACTTGAAACTCATCCAGCCTGTACATCCAACTACAGATAAATGTAGGAAATACAGGGTTTGTAAAATGACCTCGTAAGGAAGGTGTCAGCCAAATGCTAACCATGAGAAATTCTAAAGAAAAATGACTTGTTTTACAAGTAAATGTCATGGAAGGAAAAGAGGAGGTGTTGGTGTTGCAGGGATGGGTGATGTTGGGCTAAATTAGGGCATAACACTTATAAAAAGATATTGAGGGATATCAGTTTTGTTCGGTGTGATAGAGGTTGTAATGTTTTTTAATTTAAATTTTGGAGTGAAGTGGCCTAACTATGAGGGTAAAAGTGGAAGGTATGTAGATGAGCAAGAAAGGCACGGTGTTGATAATTTTTAAAGACAGGTTATAAAAGTCTGTTAGATTTCTTTTTCTGTGTATTTATTAAGTAATATATACTTGTCTAAAATGTCTGTCAAACCCTGACCAAGACAATGTTTTATTAAACTTTTGACCCCTGCCATCTGATAAGCAACTCGTGGTATTTTGTGTTAATTTCTAAAATTTTAGAACTTATTTCGGTTGTTCATTGTTATTCCCAGTTTGTTCCTAATTGAGTATAATGTTATGCCCAGTGCTATGCAAAGTAAATTAGGTAGAAAGTGTCCCCCTTTCCAGTAGATTGCACATTTATGTGTACACATTCAAATATTGGAAATACAGATGATCTCAAATATTACAAGCTCAGATTGAATATTTGGGTATTTAAACCATGATACAGTTTATATTTTAAGAAGATAAGGCATCTATTTACATCATGATGCAATGTATTTTAAGAAGGTAAAGTCATAATGTGAACATTAGAATTGATGGTGAAGGCTGTGGAAATTAGTCTATTTTTTCTATTTGTAGCTTTTGTTGTTATTGTTGGTCTGTTGATCTAGTGTTTGTTTTCTTGACACTTTACTTAATTTCTCTTTTTTAGGCCAATTTTTACAAACTTAGCAGTAAAATAAATGAAAAATGATGAAATCGATACCGTGATACTCTTGGAAGCCAATATGTTCTATAATCAGTAGGTTTAAAACTTTGGAATGAGAACATGATCAAAATATGTTTAAGTGGTTGCTTATATGTTTGGTATAAAAATTACTTAATTTCTAGGTTGGCAAATAAACAAGACAAAGAAGGGGCTTTAGGAGAAGCTGATGTGATTGAATATCTGTCTCTGGAAAAGCTGGTCAATGAGCACAAGTGCCTATGTCAAATAGTAAGTTTTTGTTTTGTTTTGTTTTTTTGCCCTATAATTAATGAGTATATTCAGTATTACTTAGTTTTTGTAAAAGTGATAGGCAACTAACAAAATAATTCATTAGTGTTTTAAAAGATTTTTTTTTTTACCCAGGAAATTACATTCTCACTATTTTGTTGATATTACTTAATACTGTAATGTTTGTTTTCTATTTGTTACTGACTTCCATAAACTAACTTTTATGATCTTGAAGACTTAAGATTTGCTTTTTGTTTTAAGATATTGCTGACAGGAAGTATAAGCTATACAAACTTTAATAGTATAAATTTTATAAACAATAAAGAAATACAAATGCAGAATTTACATAAGAGATGCTGACAATTTTGGAAAATCACATCAGGAGAGTTATCATATAATCTTAAGAAAGATGGACTGATGTTTTGATAATTTATTCTGGTTTCAGAAGTTGGTCATTAGACTGTCAATCTTAAAAGATGTTTACTGCTATAAATTACCTGGTAAAAGGAATTAAAACTTTCTGATCTTTTTTATAAGTAGAGGTGTTGTTTTGGCAATTCAAATTTGTTTTACAATGGGTTTGTTTTAAGTTATAACTGGTACTGTCAACTTCTTATGTCATAGTATCTCTCATAGCTTATGGCTGTTATACATAAAATATTTCAACTACTAGTACTAATGTTAGTGATTGTTACAAAAGTGTGATCTGTAAGTTAAATAAGCAGATACTTCATATCATTAATTTTATGGGTTAATTTTTATTTATCAGCAATTATATTTAATGATTTATGAATAGATTTTTTGTGGACAACTTCTAATCTTTAAGTCAAATTAATTGCTGTTTGGAACAAGACAGAGATGCCCCCTGTCACCACTGCTATCCAATATAGTACTGGAAGTTTAACCCAGAGCAGTCAGGCAAGAGAAAGGAATAAAAGGCATCCAAATTGGGAGAGAGGAAGTCAAATTGTCACTATTTGCAGATGACATGATCCTTTATATAGAAAATTCCAAAGACTCCACCAGAAAACTATTAGAAACACTAAACGAATACAGTAAAGTTGCAGGATACAAAATCAACATACAAAAATTAATTACATTTCTGAATACGAACAACAAATCTTCAGAAAAAGAGATGAGAGAATCAATACCTTTTGTGATCGTAACAAAAAGAATAAAATACCTTGGCATTAACAAAGATGGACTTATACACTAAAAACTGTAAGGCACTATTAGAAGAAATTGAGGAGGACACAAAGAATTTGAAAGAATTTCTGTGTTCATGGATGGGAAGACTTAACATTGTTACCCAAAGCAATACACAGATTTAATGCAATTCCCATCAAAATCCCACAAACATACTTTCACAAAATACATTTAAAAATTATCATGTTTGTATGGAACCACAAAAGTCCTTGAATTGCCAACGTAATCCAATATAAAAAGAATAAGGCTGGAGGTATCATGCTCCCCAATTTTAATATATAATACAAAGTGTCAATAATCAAAACGGCTTGGTGTGGGCAGAAAAACAGATGCACAGACCAATGGAACAGAATTGAAAACCCAGAAATAAATCCACGAATATATGGACAAAGAATTTTTGATACAGACGCAAAAACTATACAATTGGGAAAAGAAGACCTCTTCAGTAGATGGTGCTGGGAAAGCTGGAAAACCACATGCAAAAGAATGAATCTGAGTTGTGAACTATATACTAAAACTAATTCAAAATGGATTAAAGACCTCCATATAAGACCCCAAACAATAAACTGTCTAGAAGAAAACATTGCTACCATACTAAAAGACCTTGGACTCAAGAAGGACTTAATGAACCTGAATTCAAAGGCAAGGAAGTAATAGCAAAAATTAATTAATGGGATTATATCAAACTAAAAAGCTTCTGCACACCAAAAGAAACCATCTATAAAGCAAAGAGACAGCCAATATAAAGAACTAGTATGACTCAACAACAACAAAAAATAAACAACCCAATTAAAAGTGGGCAGAGGACCTGAACAGACACAGCACCAGGAAGACATAAATATGGTCAACAGATATATGAAAAAATGCTCAACTTTATTAGCTATTAGGGAAGTACAAATCAAAACCATAATGAGATACCACCTCACACCTGTTAGAATGGCTATTATCAACAAGACAAGCAATAACAAGTGCTGGAGAGGATGTGGAGAAAAAAGGAATCCTCACACACTGCTGGTGGGAATGCAAATTGGTATAACCGCCATCAAGCACAGTGTGTGGGTTCCTCAGAAAATTGGGAATGAAATTACCATATGACCCAGTAATCCTCCTTCTGGGGATCTACCCAAACAATTTGAAAACCTTAGTCCCCAAAGATTTATGTACTGCAATGTTCATTGTAGCACTGTTCACTGTGGTCAAGTCTTAGAAACAACCACAGTGCCCTTTGACAGATGCCCGGATAAGGAAGCTGTGGTACATATACACAATGGAGTATTACTCAGCTATGAGAAAAGATGAAATACTGCCCTTTGCAACAACATGGGTGGACCTTGACATCATGCTAAGCGAAATAAGTCAGACAGAAAAAAACCAAGAACCCTATGACTTCACTCATATGTGGACTATAAAACTGAAAGCAACAAAGAAAAACTGATGGACACTGTCAGTATAGTTCAGTGGTTACCTGAAGGCAAGTGGGGAGTCAAATATATGGTGATGGAAAGAAAACTGACTCTGGATGTTGAACACACACATTATGCAACACATAGAGGATGCACTGTAGAATTTACCCCTGGAACCTGTGTAGTTTTTGCTCACCAATATCTCCCTAGTAAATTTAACAATAAAAAATTAATTGCTGTTTTTCAGGAACCTTGTTCAGCAATCTTAGGATCTGGAAAGAAAATTGACAAATCCATTAAAAAGGGCCTTTATTGGCTGCTACATATCATTGCAAGAGACTTTGATGCCTTAAATGAACGCATCCAAAAAGACACAACAGAACAACGTGCTCTCGAGGAGCAAGAGAAACGAGAAAGGGCTGAACGAGTGCGAAAATTACGGGAAGAAAGGTAAATAGATTAATTCTGTACCTAAGTGCATTTGAAAAGTCAAAAACACCACAGTTTTATGAATAATCTTTTAGTTTTTTCTATTCCGTTTTCTCTTTCTGTGTGCAGGAAGATGAGGTAAATTTTTTTATTTTTATGGATCTTTCAAAATTTTTTGGTGGAGTTATGGAAGTTAAATTTATTTCTTAGGTATTTATTATTTCTCAGAGTTTTAATATTTATTTCTTATATCCTATGGGTACATTTAGTCTGGTGATTCTCATACAACAGGGCGATTTTGCTTCTCAGATGACATTGGGCTGTGTCTCAGAGACCTATTTACTTTTCATAGCTGGTGGGAGGTTGAGTGCTCCTGGCATCTAGTGGGTGGAGGCCAGGATGCTGCTAAACATCCTATGATGCACAAAATAGCTCCCATAACAAAGAATTATTGGGTTTATATTGATATATTGAGAAACTCTTCTTTAGTTTCAGCAAAGATAGAAGGTAAACTTTTAGTGGATCAATCAACTGAAGTAAAATTTGATCTTCAACATTAGTTTTGTCAGAAAGTAGACTAAATTGCACTATCTCAGATTTTTAAAATATGTTTTCAGATTACTTTAAAAACATTTTTTCTGAAAGGAATCTCTTCAACTAAATTTAGAAAACTCTGAATTAAAAAATAATTAGTTACATATACTACAGAATCACTTGTAATATTCTGATGCTGCAAGAAAGTACTCAGATTTGACTGGAAGTTGAATTTAGTACTCAATCCCATGATTTCTCTTTCTTTTCGCCACTGGATTGTTACATGGTAGAGGAGGGGAGAAATGAAAGTATTTTTAAGTGAGCTCCTGTAAGATCCAAAGTTGTCTTTCATCTGCCTAAGTCATGTTGGCCTTTTATATGCTTTAACAGAGTTGTAGCCTGGTAGGCATGAGCCTTTGTGAGTTGTTCCCTTACGCTGTCAAGGAAATTCTCTGATTACTGGTATCTTTCATTTAATTCAAAGATAGGACTTAGAGGAAATAAATAAATGTAGAGATAATGCTCCATTCCCAAGTGCTCAATAATACAAGTATGAGGAGGTCATCTGGGTCTCTTTTGATATGGATATGTGAAGTTTTAGTTTCTGTGAGAATCTTTGGTTTTCTATCCTACTGTATATTTATTTTCATAAACCTCAGGACAACGATCATTCATGTAAGTATACATTATATACTTATAAAATACATGAACACACTTTTCTGAAGATTGCTTTTGCTTTTCCTCCATTAAGAAAACAAACAAACAACAAAAATATTGAGTTGGATCAAAGAAACCAAATGTTAATAATTTTTTTTCCAAGTTCTTACCTTTTCCATAAAGATATTCTAGATCATGTTATTGGCAGGCTTTTCTAATACCCATTCCCCTTTCCTCCTTTCTCCAAGCCATGCCATGTGTGGTCTAAGGCCTTTTCTCTTAAGCAGAATCTCCATAATTAAAAGTAAATTGGCATTTAGAGAGGAGCGATTTATAAAAACTTTTTAGTTTGTTAAATGCAGTCTAATAGGTTCAGATATTTTTGAAAAACTGTAAAATACATTATTGTTGGTACCTGAAAGCAGTATTTCAATACTAGATACCTGAAATTGCTTACTAATAAATGAATAACTTGAAAAACAATTGTCTTATAAGTATGTTCATTTATAGAGTGATTTAGCTGAAAAAAAACCCTATGGTGTAGGTATTTTTATCCATATCTGTGGGAAAGATAAAGCTTAAAGATTCAGATGCATGTTCAAGGTCACAGATGTTGTAAATTGCAAATCTCTAAATTTTGGTTTCCTAGGTTCAAGAATGAAAGGTTATATCTTTCCATTAGAGAACATAATTAATAAATGTCATAGTAATGAACATTAACATTGCTATACTATATTTGCAGCCTAGTTGCAGATTTGTACTATTCATTTTTCTGTCTTCTGCTACTGGTTTTATATAATAACTTAATTACCCTTCATGTATGGGGCAGCGTTGACTATAAATCAAAGAGCTAGTAAATATTTCAGTAGTAATGAATTGAGATACGTATTTAATGAGTGTAGCTTATTTTTATATCCTCTTCTATTATACAAAGCAATAGTTATTTAGTTCATACATGATATGTAACTTGACACAGCCCTTAAGAGGATTAATAAGAGAACTTATTGGTTAACATCAATGAAGAGGACAGCATTGGTTTAAGAGGGTAATTAATACATTGATAAATAAAAACCCTTGGCACATAGAAAAATAATTAATATGCACCACTGACATTAAGAAATCAGTTATAAGGAATGTCATTTTTGTCAACATTTCTTTTAAAATTCAATGATTCATCTTTACATGATGGTAGAGGCCTGTTACCTGCATAAGGATTTCTGTGAATCTCTCAGTAATTGAAAACCAGGTCTAGATATTTAAATTACTAAATTTAATAACATTAAACCTATTTATTGCAAGTGTTTTTAAACGTGGTTAAGCATTTTTTCAGGAATTCCAAATTTTTTTCCTCAAACAATAGAGAACAAAGGGAGCAAGAACAGGAGGAACTTGGTGGAACCAGTGGTCTGACTGAGGGGGACCGAGAACCAATTATTGTTAATCCTTTCCAGCCAATAGCAACTGTAATCATCGAGGTATGAATAGCGGCAAATATAATCTTTATATTTAAGTTGTAAAGTTGGAAGTTAAGACAGGCTGAGAGTTGAGAAAGGAGGCAGGGAGATAGAAGGAAGCATTTCACCAGAGACTGATTAGTTCTAAAAGAAATGAGAGGGATGGATTAAAAATTTGCTGCTTTTTCTTCTTTTTCAAATTTACCTTCTGAACAGGTATAGAAAGGCATGATAACTTCAGAATTAGCTGAGAATGAAAATTAAGATTGAATGTAGCAAGTGTAGTAGTTACTGTTATAAATCTTTTTTTATCAATTATTTCATGTTAGTAATATATTTACTCTTGTGTACATTGTCTTTGTCCCTGTATTGCTATTATTATCTATTTACAGTAATCTTTAGATAGTTATGATGTATTAGAGTACATACATAATTTTCTATTTGTTTACCTGGGATACTCAAGAATATGTGAAACCAAAATAACTTTTTCTATATGTAAATACTATGTATTTTAATTGTCAGAAGTATGGCCAAAATTAATTGGTAGATTTTAATCATAAAGAAGTTAAGGGTTTGTGTGTGTGCATGCGTATGTATCTGTATACCTGTGTCTTTGCTTCCGTTTTCTGCTGGTGTCCAGAATTTGCCTTGGCCCTGCTTTCATCACCCTCAGCAGCTGTGCCTTCTCAGAGGTAGAGCTTCCTAAACCTCCTCTCACTGGGAGCTTAATGTGGCAGCTGGCTTGCTGGTCCCACTGCCCATATGTGCTCCATTCCTCTTCCCCTGTCACTGCCTCCTTCCACATAGCTGCTCATCTGGAAAGGTGAACGATTGTTTCTTCCTTGGGGCTGCTGCTGAGTAGGGAGGCAGCTCCCCAGTTAAGAAGATGATTGGGTGATTTTGGTATTGCTTTATTTTGCAAAATAATTGGTAACGTGAAATACTTGGTCTTAAGTTGCTTTGGTATTTCATCATTTTATTAGCCTCATTGCATTTAACTTAAGGATATGCTTTTCTAAGTACAGTAAACCCACCTTAATAACTTGAGCTGTTGTTTTGTCTCCATCCTATTAAATATTATGTTTCTCAAGTTTTATGTTCTTTAAAAACATTGGTAGAGAAGAGGGAAATGAAGTTTGACTTTTCACTTTAAAATGTTAATTTACTCTCTCTAATAAAGCTCACCTTGTAAATAATGACTAATTATTTTGTAGTACCATTGTTTACTTAGAAGGACTTAGCACTTCTACCAACATTATATTTTTCACAGACAAAAATGTGAACAATACTAGTATATAGAATAGTATATCTTATATTGGAAGTCTCTGAATTAATCAGCGGCATGGATAAACTGCAGTTATTGTGTTTTTTAAGCTATAATAATTTTAAGAGGTTGATCACTACAGAAATGAAACAAATGAAAACAAATTGCCTATTGTCTCCTTTATACCATTCAGATTTTCTTTTTTCCCACAAAACTTCTTCTTTAAAATATTTGCATTTTAGAGAAGTACCTTACACTCCGTTGATTTTTACCACAAATAATAATAATGGTGAGGTATTGATTTCCAGAACAGACAATGGAACAATGGATCATTGATAACTTATTGTACCAATTCTGAATCAATGGCCAAAGAAATTATTTTCTTTGTGAACAAGGGAATACAGATAAACATTGAATAAATTGGTAAAGGTGACATTTCAAATCTGGGAGAAAAGGAGGTGAAAATAACTGAACAATTGTTTGGAAGAAAAGTAAAATTATTAAACACTGTATAACAAACTAAATTTGAAAAGATTTAAAATGTATAAAAAAAGAAGCCTTAAAAATGGTAGCACATAATATAGTCAAACATTTGTATAGGTATAGAGGAGGAAAAACTTTCAAAGCCAGACAATCAAGCTACAAATCATAAAGTGAAAATAGATCTTACTATATTTGAAGTTTTAAGAACTGTTCTACAAAGTTAAAGGCAGTAAAACCCAAGAAAACCCTGATGAAAAATATTTGAGACACATGGGACAAAAAGAGAACCCTCAAAAATTATGATGAAAATAATGAGAATCTAATAGACAAGTAGACATTGGGTTACCACGGTCTTTCCCTAATGAAAAAATTAAAATGGCAATAGGATATTTAATAGTTCATCTTCACTGAAAACAATAAGTTAAATCAAACCAACACTGAAGTAAAACACTTATTTGTTAGTTTAACAGATATATAAAAGATTGATACTATATGTAGCATTCAAAAATATATGGGGAAATGTTACTCTCCCACCCTTTTACCTCGGATATTAATTGACTAGTTTTTATGAAGGAAAATTTGGAGTATGTCACATTTTAAAATATGCTTACTCATTGATCCAGCTGTTCTGTTAGGAATTTATTTTAAACAACTGATTCAATAATGTTTTTTTTTTTTTTTTTTTTTTTGCTTTTTGGTATGTGGGTAGCTCCCTGACCGGGAATCGAACCCAGGCCACAGCGCTGACAGAGCCAACGTCAAAGCCTTAAGCCACTACACCATCAGGGAACTCCCAATAATAGTATTTTTTTAAATAGTGAAAAATTGAAAATAATTTCTTTGTCCATTGATTGCGAATTAGTAAAACAAGTTATGATATAACCATTTAAAGTGATAATGTAATTGAAGAAAATAATAATAGTTAATACATATAGCATTATATAACACTTTACTAGGTGTCAGGAAATATAAACACTTCATATATTCACTGACAAAGAAAGAAATATATGAAGGCTGTCTGGAAAGTATCCAGCCATGTAATATGAAACGTAGAGACATTTATGGCTGTATTTTTTTCTGGATAGCCTTTGTATATTCTTAAATTAAAAATTCAAATATTTTTGTTTCAAAAACAAACACATAAATATGTGTATATAGTAAGACAATCTATCACATTGATTTATGTGTGTGGGTGGTGAATGTCTGTATGTGTGGCAAAGAAAAGGATCTCTTAGTGATTATACACCAAATAGTGGTCATATCTAGATTATGGAGTTACTGCTAATATTTATATTCTTTATACAATCTGTTTTCAGAATATTTGGCAATTAGCATGTTTTAATGATATTTTCAACAAATAACTTTTAATAGAAATATCACAGTTCCCTGAAATTACAGAATGCTCTTGGATTATTTTATTTCTCCCTTAAAACTATCTTAGATGCAACTGTTATATTAAAGATGATATATTTCATTTTTGTTAGAATGAAAAAAAACTTGAAAAAGAGACAAAGAGGCAAAACATTGAGAAAACCAGTGATGACTGCCCCCTGAAACATAAATTGGAGCATGAACACATAGAGACACAGAGCCAGATCAGTGACAGTAGCCAAACAAATAATGAATTTGGAATAGTAGAAAATTATAAGGAGGCATTAACACAGCAGTTGGAGAATGAAGATGAGACAGAGCAGCCATCATCAGAATCAGGTGATAAATCTAGTTCTTAAATAAAAAGACATATATATAATGTCATGTATAATTTAATTATACTTCTTTCATTTGTCATGATTATTTTCACAAAAAATGTACTACAATACATTTTTGTCTCCAAATGCAGTATTTACTGTGGTTTTCTCATGGTTTTTAGTTACTCATTAGTCAATTTGTTAACTTGTAATTTTATTCATTATGCTTTAAAATGTAGCACTTTGTAACTCAAAAATTTCAGCAGAAATTTTCAATTTTATTTTCATAAATTCGTAATACAGCATATAGCCCCAGGAATCCTTGGATGTTAAGACTTTTTGGGATGTTCATTTGTTTGTTTAAGTCTCATAATTCTACAGCCAGCATCATTTCCTTTATTGACTTGATATTTCTGTAGGATGCAGACATAATCACGTGAACATTTTAAAATCTTATCAAATAATCATTTTGCCTCTTATTCTAATGTTATATAAAAATCTTCAAATCATAATTATTTTTCTCATCCTAAGTGGTTATGTGATTTAATAGGAAGTTCATGTCTTTTGGTACCATAGAGAGACAGGCTATGTTTTGGAATCAGACAACCTGATACAGAATCCTGACTTTTCTATCTACTAGATATATATTATGTTATATAATGGTTTTTGGTCTTGGTTTTTTTAATCTCCAACAGGGAAGTAAGCATCATCATTTTCAGGGCTTTTAGGGTTACTTATAATAAAAATAACCTTACAGTGTTCTTAGTACAAGGCCTTATACATAGGAGTTACCCAATAACCATTACTTCTTTGCCTTTTCTAGTTAGCAGTATGGTTCCATTGTATATAAGAATTTTTATAGAGTTTCAAAGAGTTTATGAAAATAAGATCACAATCTCTGAGGTTCAATTAGCTAACATGGATCTTTTGCTATATAAAAAGTAATTAAATTTGGAAGTTATACTTTTTGTAAGTATACCTCAGTCAGCAGAGTTAAACAGAAAGTAGACCTGAAGTGACCTCTCAATATATTGAAAGAACTCTTTGTAACACTAAAACATTGTTAAAGAGCAAAATGGTTTGTTGAATAATTTGAAAATAAAATGAAGATCTTTAATAGCCAATCATATAATAATAATTATAATAATTATTATTATTATTACAATTAACATACTTTATAATTTAGAACATTGTTTCCGATGCCTTGTATTAGGTAACAGCATTATATTATTTAACAAAACAATCCTAAAGTATATTATTCTCATTATACAGAATGGGAAACCAGGGACTTAGAGAGATTGAGTAAGTTATTTAAGATCACATGTCTCATCTGTGGCTAGACTGAAACCTCCACTTCAGGTGTTCTATGTCTTATGCTCTTTGAAGACCTTGATGCTGTCCATGACAAAATATTAAATACTACATTTTACTATATTGAGGCTCTTTTTTCTTTCTCCCAACTGTAAAGCTTATAGCTTTCATTGTAAAATATGATATCTTTGTTTCTATCTGGAGTAAAATGTCTAAAATGATACTAATCTATTTAGAAAAATAACATGTTTCTTTGTAGGCTTCATAGATGTTGACTGTTTCTGGTGTAACAAAAAATTCCCATTTTTAGGAACTGTATTACATACTTGGATATTTAAATTTAGCAGGTTGGTGTTGTCTGTGAAAATATTTCAATAACTATGATATTTGGTTATTTAACTACTGTGCCATCTGGTTTACATGTTTAAGTTTACACATTAACAACATAGATATCCTTAAAATATTTAATATGCTTAAGTGAGAATCTGTAAATAGTTACCTTTAAAAAGAACAAAAATTCAATTCTGCAAGGTCTAAGTGTGAGATTTCAATTGTATATATTTATATTGGGCATACCTTGTTTGGGGATTATTTTAATTGGGTAATGTGTCTAAACTTGATTGGGATCATTTTTTCACATTTCAAAGAATTATTTTTGGACTATTTATACCTAGAATCATTATATATATCTTACTGAGATAAATCAACACCTCTCCTATTTCCCCAGGCCATTTTGAGGTTCACAAAAACCCCTGCAAGTAGACAATGATATTTACTTGCTTCAATAAGCAATCATTTCAAATTACTCATAGCACAAGCAAGTTCACATTTTGTTTTTGGTAATAATTTGAATAAAGTTAAATTATGTTTTATGGTAATAATAATATAAATATTCTAGTTCTGTTCTCAATTTTTATTATGGAAGTTTACTTTTTCCCAAAGGCATAAAGTTCCATGTTTATGTGCTTGTAGACACCAGTAAAAAGAAAACTAAGAAACTAAGAATAAAAAGGAGTCATCGTATAGAACCTATAAATGCAGATGACTCTGCTCCAAAGAGTCCAGCACCACCCGCACCTCCTGCTCCTGGTAAGTAAATTGATATTGCTGCTGAGTTTAGAAATACTACTTTAAACACTAAAGAAAAAGAAAATGTGTAGTTTTTATTCAATATATTCATTGTCTTGTGAATTTGGGGAAAAGGTAGAATTCTTTGCTCTTCTTTTCAAAATTTGTCAACATAAATATCTATTTTTTTAACCAGAAAAAGATGTTTTATGTAAGTAAAAATTAATGAGAAAACTTACTCAGGTACTTCCTAGAATGGATTCAAGTCCTGTTTGAAACATCAGTACCCAGATTGCTAGAAGGAATTAAAGTTTAATGACTGGGTGGCTAATATGAGTTTATAAAAAGTTGCGTCTTTCATCCTGAAAGTTAACAGGTCACCTTTGAAGTACTCCCCTTGGGAAGCTATGCACCAATGTCAGTGCCTAGTCCACCCTTCAAAGCAGTTTTGAAATGTTTTCTGGAATGGCCATCAGAGTTGTCATCATCCCTAAAATCTGACAATTAAGTTCGTGAACTTGCCACTGGGCACTTCACGAATTTTATTGTCCGACCTCAAACATACAGACCTTCTAAGTTGTTACGAGAATTAAATGGAACACTGCATGTAAAGTACTGGGACATAATAGCTCCATAATAATTGTGAGTAATTTTTTAGTATGAGGCATAGTACCACATATAGTATAGGTGGTCACTAAATATCTACATGTGTATGTTTTTAGTGTCCTTTTTAATCTGCTAGCAGGCTTTAGGTAGTAACATTTTTCTTTAAGAATTATTTGAAGACCTATTTCTAGTATTGCATTTAATAAGTAAACATTTCTTTTAGCTTCTGCTAGGGGTTACAATAATATCCTGAGATTATTTATGATAGTAGTGAAGATGCTTATATTTTTAACTAAAGGTAAGTAAAAATTTAAAGCAAATATTACCAAACTATAATTACATTTCTAAATAGAAGCCATTTAAAATGAATTTATGACTATTTAGTATTATGTCACTTCAGTATATGTTATATACCTTCCTGTCAAGGGAGGGATCCTCTCAACAGACCCAAAGAGATACTGTTTAACAGTGTTAAATGTTTTTGTTTTTCTTTAGTTGGCTGGGGAACCCCCAAAGTCACTAGACTTCCAAAACTTGAGCCTCTTGGTGAAACACGTCATAATGGTAATGCAAAAGGATCAGTTTTCAAATATCTATATATATTACATTCACTTTTCTTTACCTCATTACTTCAACAAAATTTTATTTTTGGAAGCCTTTCAAATTCACAGCCATCCTTTTTCATTACACTTCACTTTTAACATTTAATTTTTTTATTCTTAAATCCCTTTGCCTCTATATAATTTCTTTTGATGTTTACCTTAGAATACAGAGGTAAAAAATAATCATAGCTTGTGTTTATCCATTATATATTTATGTAAATAATGATGGAAAGGGAAAGGTTTTAAAGCAATTTAAATTAAATGGACATTATAATTATAGTGCTAAAACTGCATTGTTCTGTATATACTCAGTATATTCAATGATGGCACATTATTGTTCTTTTTCTGCTTCTGATAAGACATCCAGCTGCTGAATATTAAAATGAAGAGCAACACAATTGTAGAATCAGAGGTAATCAAGTATACCAAATAAAGTTCACCTAAACAGAAAGAGAGTAATTGAAGGCTTTGTTGCCTCAAGAAAATTTCTTTGGATGAAATTAACATAAGGTAGTTCAGCAAGTATATGACATTAAAACTCCACAATTGGAAAACTAGAGGAAGGACTGCTTGGAGTAGAGAACTGCCTTAGACAACAGACAGAAATTCTGATTTCAGACCATTGTATTCTTTCAATAAAATATTTCCAGAATGCAAAACAAAAATTATATATGTAGCTCAATAAACTTCTCCATCAAAAACATCCAGTTCTCTTTTTGGTGACTCTGTACCTAATCTAGAACTTTGTTTTCTGAGGAAACCCATTTATTAGGGAAAAAAAGTCAGAAATTTAATCTTTAGAAAAACTTTACCATATAGTTGAAAATTATATCAAACTGTATAAACTATTTTTATTCAAAAAGTGTATGTGTGCTATTTGCTTTCTTTTTCAGAACACTACAGGTGAGTAATGAAATACTTCTTCATAATTAGTGAAAATGAAAGGATTTGTTTCCATTTCTAAAGACAGAAAGGATTTGTTTTTATTTCAGAATTGCAGTGAAAAGCACCTCTGTGTTTGGTTGACTACTTTACATCACAATGGTTTTATTGACTGTGATAGGTTAGGTTCTATTTTATTTTAATCTGAAATTGTAAAGGTTAGAATACATTATCAGTGTAAATATTCACTGTTAGAAAAAATAGGTAATGTTAATATATGTGTGTTTATATATGTATATACTTATACATATATAGAAAGAAAATATTAATTTTTTTCCTATAACAAATATATTTTCTTTTACTGCATCAGGCATCCAACAAACAACTATTTTGTATTTGACATCACCTAAAACATTGGTCATACCAAGATGTATAGGACATAAATTCTGCTTTTCTGGGGATGCTAGTCTAATAGAGAAGACAATACTTCAGCTTACTATAGTATATATGACAGTTCACAGTATATAGTTAAATGGTGCAGAATTTATGTACTCTGTCCAAATTGCATGGACAGTTAGTGAAAATAATATTAGTACTGGGCCTTCAAAGAATGAGAAGAGTCAATAAGCAGGAGAAACAGACTATTCACAGGGAGAGAGGTAGGAAAGGACATGGCGAATTTGGAAAATCGTGTGGGTAGAGTGGGTAAGAAAGAAAATTTGAAGTTACACAGGGAGCATTAAAACTGGAATTATGTTTTGGAGCCATAGATGTTAAGATGGCTGGACTTCGTGTAATTTTGCAAGAGACATTATACATTTTTATTAATTGCAAGGATGTAGTATTACTAGATTTTGTTTAGGAAAACAATTTTTAACACATTATGAAGTACAGAGTTGATGATGGCCACACCTGAGATAAGGATCCCAGTTAGTTGGCTGTTGGAGTAGTCGAAGTAAGAAATAAGGAATGAAAATTGAAATGGGGAATAAAAACTATATGCAAGGATTATTTTACCAATGATAAGTAACATTTGGTGAGTAATGTGTAGGCTGAGGGACAGAAATAGAGGATTATTAGGCTCAAGAAGTTGGAAGGGTGGTTCTTCCTCTAAGATTGAAAATAAATGAGGAGGAAGGAAACATACTTTGGGGGTATCAGTAGACTTACCTATTTGGTAATGTCTGTGTCCACTGTAGGTCAGATTCTGGAGCTCAGGAGCAAAGAAGGGACCTAGGTTGGTGGGAGGGTATGTAGGTACACATTTTATTTCAGTTGGTATCCCACAATATGAATGCTTTGCCCATAACAGATGTTCTGTAATTGTTTACTGAATGAATGCAATTGAGAGAATGATATTTTCCTATTTCTGAGGGAAAGTATATAGAATAAGAAGAAAATAACTAATAGTAGCATCAAGGGGGAGCATTACAGTTAAGAACAAGTGGAAAAAGAGGTTAAAAATTATCTGAGAAGGTTATTTTTTATTTGTTTTCTTTTTCCTTGCTTTCGTGTGTGTTACTGGAGAACATGTCACTACGGTGTCCAGGTTCTTGGTGTCTCAAACAAAAAATTGAGGAAGACATGGAAAAATAGTAGTAAAAGAAAGAGCAAGCAGTTTATTAGAGATAGGAGCGGGCCCAAGTGGCTCAATGGCCCCAACTGGCAAGGTTATTCTGGCTTTTATCGTCTTCAGTTGAGAGGGGTTACACTTAATCTGGGTGTGGGGCCTTTTAATTGGCATCTTTGATTGACAGGAGGTTATATAACTTTTTCTTAACTGTGTATGTACCTCCCCAGAGTTCAATCTGTTACAATGATATTAACGAGTCCCAGGCATATGTGTGGCATTATGGGATAATGAGGTAAAGTGACCACTAGGCATTTTTGTATCTTTTCCCTCCTGCTTGTAGTTAATTGTATGGACATAAGGGGAGAGTCTTGGGTGGAGAAAGGGAGGTTCTGGGCTGGTCGTTGGTTGTGTCACAGATCTAATTCCTACCTCTAGCTACCTGCCTCATTAGGAAAGGATTATAATAAATTAAGACCCCCATATTCCTATATTTAAGTTAATTTTTGGTTTGTGTCAATTAATGTACCTTCCCATAGCAGAGAAGACACTGTAGCTTCACAAGTTTTTAAAAGAGCTTTATTATTTTTTTCCCAGAAATTTTAAGTCAGAGTATACCTAAGCTGAGTTAAAAAACAGTGTATGATCATCTGTGCTTGCTTACATTAATGGGGAAGGAAGCAGGTATAACAAATTAAAATTTAAACTAATATATTAACTCTTGAGTTTATCATGAGATCGTCATCTGAGATGTCGATAGGTGCCAATAATATAATTGCATCCTCTTCTTTTCCCTAACTTTGTGCACATTTCTTTGCATTTGGTTGATAGTAATTAGACAACAGATACATAATAAACTAGAATAGATAATTAAAAGTTAATTATAATTGTTTTGGCACTTAAAATTTAATGAGATGAAAAACAGTTTGTTATAGTCAGACTGGGAATTTTTCAGGCAGATTCTTACTTATGCTTTGATTATAGACATTTATAGCCTTGATAGAAATTTGATTCTACTTTGCTATTTGCTTTGATTGTCTGTAAAGCTCCCTCAGTGTAGCAGATAAGACAGATGCATTCAGAGAAGAGAGTTAAAGAAAATCTATTTTCATTTTGTAAGCACTCTCAATCTGTACTTCTTTGATATGGTATATATTATACATTAGGAGATATAAATCACAGATCTGTTAGATAAAAACACTAAATACACACATTAAAGAACATTTTCAAATCTTAACATATGAACAAAGATAAAATTTTGTATGTAGTATTACTACTGTTCATTATTTCATGTTAAAATATTTGAAGTCCTATATAAAAAAGGGTGCCAATAATTAAGTTGGTCATACCAGTTGGGCATTAAGATCAATGTATATCCCCTACAGTTCAGGACATAAGAAACCTCCTCTGTATACAACATCTGACAAATTTGGGAACTCATCCTAGAAAAAGTGCCACATACCTCATTGCTGAATATCACTATCATCTTCTTTGAAACCCTCCCCTTGGAAGCTATGCACAGGTGCCAGCACCTAGTCTACCTTTCAAAGCAATTTTGGAACTCCTTTTCTAGAATGGCTATCAGAGCTGTCTTTGTATTATCCTTACTATCCTGAATGTCATCAAAATGTCTTTCTTTCAATATTTCCTTTATCTTCAAGTAAAGACACAAGTCACTGGGGGCCAGATCAGGTGAGGAGGGAGTGTGTTCCAGTACATTTATATGTTTACTGGCTAAAAAGTCCCTCACAGACAGTGCCATGTGAGCTGGTGCATTGTTGTGATGCAAGAGTCATGAGTTGTTGGCAAAAAGTTCAGGTCCGTCCTAACATTTTCACGCAGACTTTTCAGCACTTCCAAAGAGTAAATTTGGTTGACTGTCCACTTGGTTCCAATTCATAATGAATAATCCCTTTGATGTCAAAAAAGGATAGCAACATTGTTTTGACTTTTGATTTGGACTGATGGAACTTTTTTGGTCTTGGAGAATTGCCTGATTTCTACTGTGCACTTTGACACTTTCTTTCAGGGTGGTATTAGTACAGCCATGTTTCATCACCAGTGATAATATGACCCAAAACATCATCTTGCCTCTCCAGGTCTTAGCAAACTTCAACTACCCTTTGCTTTTTTTCATTAGGTGAGCTCCTTTGGGACCATTTTTGCCCACACCTTTCTCACACCAAGATTTTCAGTTAAGGTTTTCCTGTTTCTCTATCAATGTTTACTTGGTTTGCTTCTCACAATGAGTGACGATTTTAATGCACAATATGACACATTTTACAATGTTTTCTCTGGTTCTGCTCATTACTGACTGCCTTGACCTCTCTTTATCAGTGAGACTTTCTCTCCCCTCAGAAAAACATTTAATCCATTTGTATACTGCCATTTTCTTCATGGCATTATGTCCATAAACTTGGACTCACATGTCCCTGATTTCACTTCCACTCTTGCCAAGTTTAATAAGAAATTTAATGTTTGTTCAAGCTCCAACATTCTCATGACGGCACACAAAAATGCACAACAATAATGAACACCATTCAGCAAGACACCACCACATGTTGACATGAACACAACTGTGAGATAAAGACATACCAAGGTTATGAAACCTTACCGAGTTGTTTGTATAGTGCTGCCAGTGTAAGCACACAGTGGTAAGTTCACAAACTTAATTGTCTGACCTCATACAATGATTTAATTTTCTGGCAAAGAAATAATACAAAATCAACTGCAAAAATAAAATAATTTTTTAGGAGGTAAAAAGATACTTCTTGCTAGGTTTTCCTACACACATACTGGTTCCCTGGGCAGTTTCTGTTCATGAATGTCTGCTTCAATAACTCGAGACTCCCTGTGTTTGCTTGTCTGTCTCTCCAGTATTGGGAGAAGTGGTTTGTCCTGTAAAGTCCCCTCTCGTGGATCTGAGCTGAGCCATTGATATTTTAGTCTACTCAGCTTTTTACTTGTTAGAATGGCGTGCAGGTTCCAAGCTTGTTAAATGCTGTGATGACTTTGTTAAATTAACATTTGTTAGGTAGAGCCCCTGAGTGATGATGGTAAACTTGGGTTCTAAAAGACCACAAGGGAAATGAAATAGAGAAGTTTATTACTCACAGGTCTGGAGTAAGCACATGGCATGTCTCAAGGTTCCACAAGGGGTGCTCAAGGCAGATTCTAGGCAGAGAAAGCCATAGGACCTGGGGCACATGCCTTTAGTAAGGTCTGGCATGGAGTGCTTTTGGTTCTCAGGCTAAGGCCAGATTTGTCAATTCAAACCAAAAAAAAAGTAGAGTTTTGGTAAATTCACTGGGGTCTTATCTGAGAAAAGGCCCTGGAAGGCAAGGCAGACTGTTGCTCTTAAGGGCCATTGGGGATGTCCTATCAGACACTTAAATTTACTTTTGACTCTGTAGACAGTTATCTAGAGCATGTGCTTTCATGAGGGGCTAGTGTCTGTTTAAGGCCCCCACAGTCTGCTTGGCCAAACAAATGAACGGCAAGGCAGCAATACCATGGAGTAGCTTAGGCTAAATTCTGGACACTTGTAGAACTGGAAATGAGCCCCTAGTACATTTTCACGTGATCTGAACACCTGTGGTTCTAGAACAATTTTAAGGGAATAGGCCAGAAAATAATTACTTACTGGAAATTTACATATGCTATCAAATTTATAAGCCAGTTTATGGTAATGAAGTGATAAGAACTTATGAAATTCAAAATACGAGTTTTTGTATCAAATATGCCTAAGTCACTGAACTATATTGAAGCATCATTTTATATATATATATATATATATATATATATATATATATATGATCTCTCCTTACCAGAACACTAAGATAATTAATTAATTCTTCTTCCAAAATATCTAGACATAATAGGCATTGGATAAGAACCTGGGTTGTGCAAATACTGACTTACCTTTGTCAAGAGGTTCCATAGATTTTTGAGGTTTTGTTATCTGTTCTCTTCTAATGTAATTGTATGATTGGGAACAAATATATTACACACACACAAACACACACACACACACACACACACAGTAGGTGCAGCTTTTTATAAATCAAGTAGAGATTAATTGATAATCTAGGGTTAGGAATTTACCTGTGTGTGTGTGTTTTTTTTTTAATTTATTCAAGTTCACTTGGATTCTGATTATTTTTCCCCTGTGCTTCCCACCCATTGCTTCATATGTCAAGTCAGAGTGTCTAGTTTATCTTTTTAAAGTTTGGTTGGCAAATGATGAATTGTGTCACAAATCTCTATTTACTGTAACTATTTTGTGTTTTTGACATCCCTTCTTTACACAGATTTCTATGGAAAGCCACTGCCTCCCTTGGCTGTGCAACAGAGACCTAACAGTGATGTTCATGACATGATCTCATAACCAAGGCATGTGGATGAGCTCTCTTAATAAGGACAAGATGAACTGGTGCACCCTTTTTCTCAAAGAAGGAAACCTGCCCATTAATAACTGGGGCACGATAGCCATAGGGATTTCAATGAGGAGATTAATAGCCAAAGATCTGACAGATTACTCACACATGTTCTTCATGTATTTTTTTTTTTTTAAAAACCACAAAATCACCAGAGAATGGGATGAGCATTTGGACCAAGTTCGGAAGAATTACTATTGACTGTGGTTTATATATCCCCACTTATGGGTATATTCCTGAAGAAAAAGTGTCAAAAAAGGATCCAATAGACTCTGCATACTTTCATTACTATTTAATCGTCTTTTTTTCTGTATTCTAAACAGTTTTTTGTAAGATACAAATGCATGGAAGGGGAACTCTGGGGAATTTATAACCTCAATTTTTAACATTTTATATGTTTATAAAGCTATTGTTTAAAAATTTTAATTACTATGACATTGACTATAGTTTTCTATAGATGCTTTGTTTAAATTATATCTGGAAAATGGAGTTGATTTACTGGACAAGCATCAACTATACAAATTTATAGGATATATTTATATGATTTGAGGTATATTTTATAATAGCATTGTTCTTGGAGTGTACATCCTAATTTGATCTAATTATAAAATGATACTTTTTAAAAAATAGATTTTCAGATCTCAATTCTAACAAATTATATTATTTGAAAGCACTACCCAAGGAGAGAGTTCAGTTTTTTTCCTTTTGTTTGATTTCCTTGGTGATGATCCTAGTAAATGAATGAGGCTTGAAATACCTTCTTGATCAAAATTGTATTAATTTACCAAGAAGGTATTAATTTACCTCCTTGGAAAATTAATAAAAATGTTATGTGAGATACTATTAAAAGTTCTGATAATCACTTCTTTTAAAGTTTAAACCCTTTCAGAGATCAAGGTGCTCCTTGTCCATTACCTGTTCTATTGGCAGGTACAGTGACTCTTGGGTTATTGAAATTCTTTAGTGCCTTGATATTAAAGGCAAGAAGATTGAAAAAGCTACTGTAAGTCCAAAGACTTGTGTTTTATAACAGGGAAATGCTTAGGTACTAAAGCACTATGAATAAAAGTGTTGCTTTGAAATGACTTTATAATGAAATAATTCCAAAATAACTTCTTAATTTAAAATAATAGCATTTCTCTTGCACTTGTAGAATGGCAGGCATTTATAGGATTCTCTATTCTTCTGACAGTTAGACAAACTTTTAGATGAACATTTTGAGTACTAGATTCATAATGTTGCATTTCATTGAAAGGATGCCTTTATATCAAGGTAGAAATACTGTAACAGTATGATTTCTATATCACCTTGTTAAAGTTGGTCAGTTTGGTAACTTCTTCTGACAACAGACTTACACTGGTATCTGACAATAGCATGAGTAAGTATGTCTAAGGCAGTTTAATATGATTATTTACTTTTACAATTTTACTTCAGAGTATCACATTTTATTCACATTTTTAACTCATTGAACTTTAATTAATTAGGTCACTTAGTACTCTAGTCAGAATCATACATAGATTTTTAGAGTTTTGTAAGTGGGACCTACCTAGCACACTGAGTGAAAAGCATTCTATTTCATGATAAAATTCTTAACAACCTAAATTTGACAGGTGGCTGAAATATAAGGAAAACCAACATAAGGAAACACATGTAAATAATGAACTGGATTTTTAGAGGAAAAAACATGTTTGCACATCTTTTTGTTTTATTATGTACCATTTACATTTATTCATTTCTAAAAACACTAAACTCACATTTTTCCTTTTTTTAATATTCATCTAGTTTGAGAATATATGGTTTTTTAACATTTTTTGTTTTCTACCAGTGATTATTGTACTGTATCGTAATTACTGAGTCCATTTAATAAGTCATTTTTGAAACTAATTATAAAGTGGAATTAATGTTTTATGTATCTCAAAAGTTAATTTGTATTCTTAAAGCCATCTAAAAATATTTTACAATGGGAGTTCCCTGATGGTGTAGTGGCTTAAGGCTTCAGCACTGGCACTGTCAGCGCTGTGGCCTAGGTTCAATTCCCAGCCAGGGAACTACCCACATACCAAAAAGCAAAAAAATAAATAAATAAATCAAACACCTGAAAAAAAATTAATAAATAAAAATATTTTACAAGAAGTTTTATAAATCCTGGTTGCTTTTAACAATTAAATGCTTGTTTTGTTATCTGCTACATTTTTATTCTTAATCATCATGAATTATGACATTTTCACACAATAAAAATAATTTATATCAGTATGCTATTTTCTCTTCATTTGATAAATTTAAATAATTTCATTGGGATAATAAAATAGGAAACAGTTTTAAAAATGTGATTGTTGAAAGGCATTTAAGGTGATAGATTAAAATAAAAATTGTTTTATGTTACTTGTCCATGAAAATTTTTTTCTCTGCACAGTTGTTATATATTTGGGAAAGAATATTATCATTTTAAAGGCAGTATAAATAAGATCGTATCATCAGATCATTCTAGGTGATTTGTTATCTGTCTTAAGTTAAAAGCTACTTACTGAAAGCTATATTTTTCCTTATTTAAAAGATAATCCTGGGGGAGCTAAATATAAGGTGATGGAAAGAGAAGTCACATTAGGTGGTGAACTTATTATACAACAAGTTGACAATGCA
>PVJL010010695.1:0-47540 GCA_004026885.1 Lyroderma lyra
CACACACACACACACACACACATACACTAGGGATACGGGAAGTTGAAACCATAGAGTTTACGAACAGAAAGTTAGGACCATAAGAGTTCCAAGAGTTCAGCTCTGCCCACAGGCCTCCCAGCCTGGTCTGATTTTTTAAAATCCCAGTTCCATTGTATCAAAAGTATTCCATACTGTCTAAAGTTTTCAGAGAGGTGCTAAGAGAAGCACCTGATGCTACACTGTGAATACTAAGAACACAGAGACCTTTTGTCGCAGTTACATCTTTCCTTTGATGCTGAAATCTAGCACCCAAGAACTATCAAGGAGTTTGTAATAGAACAACCTATGTTTTCTAAAAATGCTTTGGGAAGAAGAGAGATGTGGTGTGCTCAAATACATATTATTATTATTATTTTTGGTTGGTTTGAACCCAGGCTGCAGCAGTGAGAGCACCGAAACCTAGCCACTAGACCACCAGGGAATACCCCTCAAATACATATTATTTTGACAGAGTAGGCTGATGGGTAGCTATGATCAGCAAAGGAGAAATTGGCCTGGTTATTATTAGCTGCCTCTAAATTAAAATGGATGCCTGAAACCTATGTAATCCTTACTAACAGATGTCACCCCAATAAGTCTAACAATAAAAATGAATTAAAAAAAATAAAATGGATGCAAAAAAAGAAACTTGCCACTTAGGAGCCCATTATCAGGTGTCCCTAAATTAAGGAGGAAAAAAATGCAAAGGAAGGAACTGGCCTGTTGGAGGCCCCCAACTAGATACCCTAAAATAAAGTGACAAAGTGCTCAAGGGAAAAATTGCAGAATAAAGAATCAGCCCTGGCACATTATCAGCTATCCTCAGATGGAAAAAAAAATAAGATAATCAGACAAATGCAGGACAAAGGGGAAAGAGCCCCACTTAACCAACTATAAGTCCTGCTTCCCAGAACTCAGCTGTTATGTAGCTTTGCTTCTTTCAAATGAATCACAAAAAAGGGAAAGGGGGAGAAACTTCCACGTATAGGCATAAACCCCCCAACGATGTGAGGGGGGAGCTGCTTCCCTCTCTTGGGTCACCCCGCTCCACCTCTCAAAGTGTACTTCTAACTTTTCTATAATAAACTTTTAACTTTTCTATATTTTCACAAACTCTCTCTTGACTGAATTCATTCCTTCGAGAAGCAAAGAATAGAGAAAAATCGCCATTTCATGGTAGCAATTTGACTTTGGACTCTAGAGGTTCCCCCCCTTGCAATCCCCAGTGGACTTAAAATTCATTTCCATAATGCTTTCCTAGCTTCTAAGCAGAAGAGAAGGAAATAGCAGGAGACTGACATTTAGTTCATTAGGTTGGAACTGAGATTTCTCACCCGGCAGCTGTGGTTACATCACCTCTCTCCATCAAAGATACAATTTCATACAGTCAATGGTATTGTAATAGCTATGTAAGGTGGCAGATGGGGAGTAGACTTGTTGGGGTTATCACTTTGTGAGGTGTGTAGATGTCTAATCATTATGTTGTTTTATACACCTAAAACTAATGTTAAAAAGAAGAGGAAAAAAGATACAATTTCCAGTTCAGAAAACCAGTCAAACTCCAACACCTAATCGAGGAGATTAACTGGCTGTGCAAAGAAATTATTAATCATCCACCGAGAATTAGTGCTTCTCAATGTGAAAAGGTCATTTAATTGGCCATTTGGAATTGCAGATCTGGCCAGTGTCTCTAACCTGGAATCATCATTTACACAATTTAATTAACTATAAACTCTTTGAGGAGCAAAGATCATTCTCCCACATCTGTATACATATCTTGATATCTGATACATAATAGGCAATCAGGGAATATTTATTAACTTGATTTGATCCACTAATTGATGTAAAATGTTAGACAAGTTCATCATACATAATTTGTTATATATGTACATTGAAGTTTTCCTAGTTGAATGATTTGGGGAAATTATTTCTCTGTACCTGTTCTTTCCCACTAGGAAAATGAAGAGTTATATTGAAGGATCTCTGGGGTTCCTTCCAACTCTGAAAGCCTAAATGCAGACCAGCAGCCCATGTCTCAATGAGGGGAAGATTGAATGTCAGGGCCATATTCTTATTTACTTTGGGGGTTGAAATATGCATTAGCTCTATTCGAAGTGGGGGCAGTTGGTGGTTGAATACAAACAGTGAGAATGACAAGTTTCTCCCCATTACACACCACACATTGGTGAATGAGGTAATTTCCATATATGCATAAAGATGAAAAAACCTGAGTTGTAAATTCCTATCCTATTAATATATCTGCTTCTTGGACTTCAGGTTAAAAGAAGAGACATCTTTCCTTTATAGCCTCCAGTAGAGGGAGACAAAATTTAAGCTTAACCAGGCCACAATTCATTTCATAGCAATGTTTGCCCGATCTAGAAAAAGAAAATAAATATTTTGATGCTGAATCCTTATTTCTGGGTATTATATAAAGGAGCATAAACTGCATCATTGAGACCAACACCAATTCTCCAAAAGACAGGATTTTTCCAGGTAATAAACAATTGGGATTTTTTTAAACCCTTCTCTATTAATTTCATCAGAAGTGGTAAGATTTTTACAAATATTTATTCAACTTGTGGGTATCTGAGTTCAAGTTTAAATAAAATTTATACTACAATGGTATTACTACAACTTGTTCATTGTTTTTTAATGGGGAGTTTTTGGTCTACAGGTAAAGAGAAAAGTCTTTTTCACTGAGATATAATTGACATATAACATTGTATTAGTTTTAGGTGTATGACATAATGATTTAGAATGTGTATATATTGCAAAAGGATTATCACAGTAAGTTTAGTTAACCACCATCACCACACATAGTTGTAATTTTTTTCTTGTGATGAGAACTTTAAAATTTACCCTCTTAGCAACTGTGAAACATCTAATATTATGTCATTAACTATACTCACCATGTTGTGCATTACACCCCCAGGACTGACTTACAGCTGGAAGTTTGTACCTTTTGACCATCTTCATCCATTTTCACCCACCTCCTTGCCCTCTGGCAGTTACCAATCTGTGCTCTATATCTGTGAGTTAGGTTTCTTATTTTTCTAATTGCATGTCAGTAAGATCATACAGTATTTTTCTCTGATTTATTTAACATAGTATTATATAAAAGAATTTCCTTCTTTCTATGGTTGAATAATATTCCATTGTGTGTATATATGCATATATCACATTTTCTTTATTCATTTATCTGTCAATGGATACTTAGGACTTTTTCATGTCTTGGCTATTTTAAATAATGCTGCAATGAACATGGAAATGCAGATATCTTGTCAAGAAATTTCATTTTCTTTGGCTAAATATTGAGAAGTGGAGCGGTGGATCATATGGTAGTTCTATATTTAATTTTGGAAGAGCCTCCATATTAGTTCCATTAGTGACTACACCAATTTACATCCCACCAACAGTGCAAAAGGGTTAACTTTTCTCCACATTCTGGCCAACACTTGCTACCTGTTTTCTTTTTGATAATAGGTCTTCTCATAAGTATAAGGTGATACCTTATTGTGGTTTTGATTTGCATTTTTTTGATGACCTGTGATGTTGCACATCTTTTCACGTACCTGTTAGCCATTTGTATGTATTTCTTGGAAAAATGTCTGTTCATTTCTTCTGCCCAATTTTTTTCTATTGAGTTTTATGAGCTCTTTATATATTTTGGATGTTAACACTTTATCAGATATATGATTTGTAAATATTTTCACAATTCTGCAAGTTGCCTTTTATTTTGTTGGTTTCCTTTGATATACAGCAGCTTTTTAGTTTGATGCAGCCCCAAAACAAAACAAAAATAATTGCCAAGATCAATGTCAATGCCCCTCTGTTTTTTTCTGGGAGTTTTTTAGCTTTAGGTCTTTAATATATTTTCAGTTGATTTTTGTGTATGGCCCAGTTTCATTCTTTTGCATGTTACTGTCCAGTTTTTTCAGCACATTTCTTGAAGAAACTATCCTTTCTTCATTGTATATTCTTGGCTGAAAAGTCTTAGTTAAGGGCAATATTTTGGTTCACTCATGAGAGAGTAACAACTGTGGACTGTAGCCTTCATTCCCTTGTGCAGGAAAGTTCACACACGTTGAAATAATGAGGGCTCCTCTCTTAAGATGGGCTCTGGGTCAAACAGTGTCCCTGCCCAAAAATTTCATGTGTTAAACCCCAGTACTTCAGAATGTAACTTTATTTGGAAATAAAGTCACTGCAGATATAATTAGTTAAGATGAGGTAATGATAACTAGGCTGGACCCCTAATTAAGCATGACTGTTGTCCTTACAAAAAAGGGAAATTTGAACATAGATATGCACACATGGAGAACACCAAATCAACATGAAGGCAGAGAGTAGGGTGATGTCAGCAGACCACCAGAAGCTAGGAGAGAGGCATAGAATAGATTTTTTCTCAGAGCCCTCAAAAGGAACCAATCTTGTTGACACCTTGATCTTAAACTTCTAGTCTCCAAAACTGTGAGACAATACATTTCTGTTATTTAAGCCACCTAGTTTGTGGTACTTTGTTACAGTGGCCTTAGTAAACTAATAAACAAAGTTATTTCATTCTCTTGTAGTGTTTAGGAAAAAAGTATTCTAAATTTCATTTGTACTTTCTTTCCATTTTAGTTTTATAAACAAAAAATAATTTCTTAATATTGTTAAGAAATAGAATTGTAGAAGTTAGAAAATATCATAGTCCCACAAACTAGATATTATCTCTGCTATGAGCTTATTATATATACCTTCAGATCTTTTTTATACAATCATAAACATTGATTTGTTTTACAAGAATATATGATGCTTTGTATCTCACTTAATGAGCCGTACCTTTCCACCTTGATAAATTTTCATTTTTCTCAAGTCCAATTCATAGCCTGATGCCTTCAGTTGTCACAAATTGCTTGGTCCAAACAACAATCCAACCCAGGAATGTTCTTTAGTTCAGCAGAGTCCTGTCTTTTAAAAATGTTAATCCTATCTTATGTTAAATAAACAGGGATGACTGTCCACAGAATGTTCCATATTTTAAATTTGTTAATTATTTCTTCATGGGGACATTTAGCTTGCTCTTCTACCTTTTGTATTTACTACAAATTTGAAGATAGAACTAAAGGCTTAATGTATTCAAGTTAAACATTTAAATAGCTAGACTACATCATAGATGATGTTAAATATTTTATATCAAACATTTTAAGTGGTAGTCTGATAAACTCCTTAAAACAGAATGTGTTGACTAGACATTTGTACATCACAGATATTTATTTCTCTAAAACAAAAAGTAATAAAGCATGTTTTCTGAATATGACCATATCCCAGGAAATAGAAACCTCCTGTATAGATATCTATTAATTTGCTTGCCAAAAGGAAAGCTGTGAGATATGCATCCTGAACACAAACTCACCCATTCAAGTTTTCTAGCAATTTCTTTTTTTTCTAGGTATTTCCTTTTTTTATGTTAGTCTTATTGAGGTGAGATTTGCTAGCAAGAATTACATAGGTTCCAGGTGTACCATTCTACAGTGCATTGTCAACTTGTATAATAAGTTCACGACCCAGTGTGAGCTCTCTTTCCATCACCATATATTTAGCTCCCCCTTCCTCCTCTCCCAACCCCTCCCTCTTCTCCCGTCCGCTCCCCACTTGTCCCCAAGTAAACATTAAATTATTGATTGTGTCCATGGCTTTTTTGTTTGTTTGTTTGTTTGTTTTTTGTTGCTTTCAGTTTTATATTCCACATTTGAGTGAAGTCATACAGGTTTTGTTTTTTTCTGTCTGACTTATCTCACTTAGCATGATGATCTCCAGGTCCATCCATTTTATTGCAAATGGCAATATTTCATCTTTTCTTACAGCTGAGTAATATTCCATTGTGTATATGTACCACAGCTTCTTTATCCAGTCATCTGTCACAGAGCACTTTGGTTGTTTCCATGTTTTGGCCACTGTGAACAGCACTGCAATTAACATTTGGGGTACATATATCTTTGTGGGCTAAGGTTTTCAAATTTTGGGGGTATACCCCCAAAAGGGAGACTGCTGGGTCATATGGTAACTCCATTCCCAATAAATATTCTGAGGAACCTCCACATCATCTTCCATAGTGGTTGTACCAGTTTGCACTCCCACCAGCAGTGTTCGAGAGTTCCTTTTTCTCCACACCCTCTCCAGCACTTGTTATTCCTTGTCTTGTTGATAATGAACATTCTAACAGCTTTGAGATGGTATCTCATTGTGGTTTTGATTTGCATTTCTCTGATAGCTAATGAGGATGAGCATTTATTTTTTCATATGTCTGCTGGCCATTTGTATTTCTTCATGGGAGAAGTGTCTGTTTAGTTCTTCTGTCCACTTTTTAATTGGGTTGTTCTTTTTGTTGCTGTTATTAAGTCGTATTGGTTCTTTATGTATTTTAGATATTAGACCCTCATCTGATGCATTATTTGCAAATAAGTTCTCCCATTCAGTTGTCTGTCTCTTTGCTTCATTGATGGTTTCTTTTGCTGTGCAGAAGCTTTTTAGTTTGATATAGTCCCATTCATTTATTTTTGCTTTTAATTCCCTTACCTTTGACATCTTCTTCCTTGAGCCCTAGGTCTGTAAGTTTAGTACCAAAGTTTTCTTTTATACAGATTATTGTTTTGGGTCTTATATGAAGGCCTTTAATCTATTTTGAGTTAATTTTTGTATATGGAGAAGTTCACAGCTCAGGTTCATTCTTTTGTATATGTTTTTCCAGCTTTCTTAGCACCACCTACTGAAGAGGCTATCTCTTCTTTATTGCATATTTTTTTGCTCCTTTATCAAAAATTATTTGTCCATAAGTTAGTGGAATTATTTCTGGGTTTTCGGTTCTGTTCCATTGGTTTATGTTTCTCTTTTTTCTGCCAATACCAAGATGTTTTGATTATTGATGCTTTGTAAAATAAATTGAAATTGGAAAGTGTGATACCAGAAGCCTTATTCTTTTTATGTAGTATTGCTTTGGCAATTTGAGGGTTTTTATGGTCCCATATCAATCTGATAATTCTTTTATCTATTTTGTGAAAGTATGATTGTGGGATTTTGATAGGCATTGCATTAAATCTGTAGATTGCTTTGGGCAAAATGGCCATTATAACAATGTTAAGTCTTCCTATCCATGAACAGGGATCGTCTTTCCATTTCTTTGTGTCTGCTTCAATTTCTTTCAAAAGTGTCTTATAGTTTTCTGTGTATAAGTCTGTTATGTTCTTTGTTAAGTTGATTTCCAGCTATTTCAGTCTTTTGTTGTAATAGCAAAAGCAATTGACTCCCTCATTTCTTTTTCTGAAGATTCGTTGTTTGTATATAGGAATGCTGTGGATTTTTGTATATTGATTTTGTATGCTGTGACTTCGCTGTACTCATTTATTGTTTCTAATAGTTTCCTGGTGAAATCTTTGGAATTTTCTATATAAAGGATCATGTCATCTGCAAATAGTGACAATTTGACCGCTTCTTTCCCAATTTGGAAATATTCTATTTCTTTCTCTTGCCTGATTGCTATGGCTAGAACTTCCAGTATTATATTGAATAGCAGTGGTGACAGGAGGCATCCCTGTCTTATACCTGATTTTAGGAAAATAGCCTTCAGCTTTTCCCCATTCAGTATTATGTTAGCTGAGTGTTTGTCATATATGGTCTTAATTATGTTGAGATACTTTCCTTCTATACCTATTTTGTTCAGTGTTTTGTTCATAAATGGATGTTGTATGTCTGCATCAATTGATATGACCATATGGACTTTATCTTTTATTTTGTTTATGTGGTGTATCACATTGATTGATTTTCATATGTTGAACCATCCTCATGCTCCCAGGATGAATCCTACTTGATCATGATGTATAATCTTTTTGATGCATTGTTGTATTCTATTTGTTCATATTTTGTTGAAATTTTTGCATCTGTGTTCATCAGAGATATTGGTCTATAGTTTTCTTTTTTTGTGTTGTCTTTACCAGGCTTTGGTATTATGGTAATGTTGACTTCATAGAATGACTTAGGAAGTATTGCTTCCTCTTCAGTTTTTTGAAAGAGTCTGAGGAGGATAGGTGTTAATTCTTCTTTGAATGCCTGGTAGAACTCATTCATGAGACCATGTGGTTTGGGGCTTGTACCTCTAGGAAGATTATGGATAGTCATTTCAATTTCTTTACTATTAATTGGTCTATTTTGATCATCCAGTTCTTCTTGGTTCAGTCTAGGGAGGCTATAAATTTCTGGAAACGTGTCCATTTCTTCTAGGTTATTAAATTTAGTGGCATAAAGCCCTTCATAATATTTTCTTATAATCCTTTGTATTTCTGTGGTATCAGTGGTACTTTCTCCCCTTTCATTTCTAATTTTGGATATTTGAGGTTTTTTTTCTTTCACCCTTTGATTAGTCTAGTGAGGTATTTGTCAATTTTGTTGACTTTCTCAAAAAACCAGCTCTTCGTAATATTAATTTTTTTCTATTGTCCTTCTGTTCTCTAATTGGTTTTGCTTTGCTTTAATTTTTATTATTTCTTTCCTTCAGCTGATTGTGTTTTGTCTGCTCTTCTTCTTCTAGTTCTTTAAGATGGGATGCTACTGTGTTTATTTGTGATTTTTCTTATTTCTCCAGATAGGCCTGTAATGATATAAATTTCCCTTTTATTACTGCTTTTGCTGTGTCCCAATAATTTTGATATGTTGTATTTTCATTGTCATTAGTTTTTATATATTTTTAAATCTCTTCTTGTATTTGTTCTTTTATCCAGTCATTTTTTAAAAATAAGATGTTGTTTAATCTCCATGTATATGTGTTGTTTTTTTTAGCTTTCCTTTTAGTCGATCTCCAATTTCAGAGCTTTGTTTTCTGAGAATACACTTGGTATGATTTCGATCTTCTTGAATTTGCTGAGGCTACTTTTATGTCCCAGCATGTGGTCTACCCTTGAGAATGTTCCATGTGCACTACAAAAGAAGGTATAGTCTCTTTTTGCTGCATGAAGTGTCCTGTAAATGTCAATTATGTCCAAGTACTGTAATGTGTCATTTACAGCTGATATTTCCTTATTTATTTTCTGTTTGGATGATCTGTCCATGGCTGTTAGGGGGGTGTTTAAGTTTCCCACAGCAATTGTGCTTTTGTCAGTTTCTCCTTTGAGATCTGTTAGTAGTCGCTTTGTATATTTTGATGATTCTTGGTTGGGAGCAAATATATTAATTAGTGTAAAATCTTCTTGTTGTTGCATTGTGCCTTTTATCACGATGAAATGTCCATCTTTGTCTCTTGCTATCTTTTTCAACCTGAAGTTTATTTCATCAGATATCAGTATGACAACTTCTGCTGTTCTCTGATTACCATTTCCTTGGAGTATTGTTTCCCATCCTTTCACTCTGAGCCTGTGTTTGTCCTTATGGCTGAAGTGTGTCTCTTGAAGACTGCATATGGAGGGGTTTTGTTTTTTAATCCAGTCTACTACTCTGTGTCCTTTTATTGGTGAGTTCAGTTCATTAACATTTAGAGTGAAGATTGATCAATATGTGAGGATTTTCTGTAGACATTATTTTGTTATTGTTGTTTTGTTTTATTTTTGTTTCTTTCTTGTTGTCCCAACTCTATTCCATTTGTCCTGATGTTTTGTTTCAGGTCAAAGAGTCTCCTTCAGTATTTCTTGATGTGCCGGACTCATGCTTGTGAATTCCCTCAGTTTCTGTGTGTCTGAGAAGGTCTTTATTCTTCCTTGATATGTGAACAATAATTTTGCTAGATAATTTATTCTTGGCTGAAAATTTCTCTCTTTTAAAGTTTTGAATATATGATTCCACTCCCTCCTGGCTTGTAGAGTTTCTGCTGAGAAGTCTGATGCCAACCTGATGGGTTTTCCTCTAAAGGTTATAATTTTTTTCCCCGAGCTGCCTTGAGAATTACCTCTTTGTCTTTGGTTTTTGCCATCTTTAGTACCATGTGTCTTGGAGAAGATCTGCTAGGGTCCAGGTATCTAGGGGATCTGTTTTGCTCTTGAATTTGGGATTCCAGATCTTTCCATGGGTTTGGAAAATTCTCATCTTTTCCATGGGTTTGGAAAATTCTTGCCTACTATTTGCTTGAGTATGTTCCATGTAGAGTGCTCTGCTCCTTTTTCTAATCCTATTATCCTGATGTTGTTTTGCCTCATGGAATCAGATAGTTCTTGCAGAGTTCTTTCTATCCTTTTGGTTTTATATTTCCTATCTTCTTCTTTCTGAGATGTGTCCATGTTCTGATCTTCGATATTACTAATCCTTTCCTCCATCTGGTCGACCCTGTTTCCTATGGCAATTATTTCATTTCTCACTTCTTTTATTGTATTATTTCTCTCTCAAATTTCCATCTTGATCTTCCTTATGTTTTGAATTTCTCTGTTAAATGATTCCTTTTGTTCATGGATTTCCTTTCTGAGATCATTCATCTCAGCTATAGTGTTCTGCCAGCATGTTTTCATTTCTGCCAGAGTTTTTAGAATGGCTACTTTATAATCTCTTGTCACTTAGTGCAGAAGTTTCTAAGTCTATGAGATCCATTTCTGGAGAATTTTCATCTTCTTTCTGAACAGCATTAAATCCTAAGGTACTCATATTATCTGCTGTGTACTTCTTTTTTGGCATGAGGGCTTTATATTCAGTAGAGCCCAGGAGCTCTCTTTCCTTCTCTGATCAGTATTTTTGTGGTGTCTTACTACAAAGCAGACACTAGTTGGCACTGGAGGTCAAGTTTTGGGAGAGAGTGGAGGTGTTATAGCCTTATCTTTGGTCTCTAGCTGGGTTTGGAGGCAGGGCACACTGATCCATGGTCCCTCTGCTTCCTACAGTTCATTGGGGAGGTTATAAAGAGGGGAGAGGCCAAAAAAATGCATGCTGGGGCACCTCATGAGGAAGGCTGATGGGATGCAAGCGAAGGCCACTCTTGCTGGTTGGGGCAAACACTGTCCAACTTACCTACCTTCCCTCTCTAGCACTTTACCCTGTGTGTGTTTCAGTGAGTTGTTTCCACAGCAGCCACTTGGGTGGAATCTGCAAGTGCGCACTGTGTGAGGGCACTGGGAAGGCACAGCATGGGTCTGAAGATGCAGGCCACGTGAGAGTGCCTTGCGATGGCACCAAGTGCTCATGCTCCATGGGCCAGAATCTGCAGGCCCTTCAAGATTACTGGCTGCATGCAAAAGTGCTGGGCAAGAGTGCTTCGTGCATGTGCTTTGCGGGCTGAAACCCACAGACCCTGTGACATCACCGGGTACATGCAAGGGCACTGGACGAGTGTGCCATGTGTACAAGCTCCACGGGCAGAATCCTCAGGCCCTGCGAGATCCCCGGGTATGCGCGAAGGTGCTGGGTATGTGCACACCATAAGCCGGGGCTTGGAAGAGTTTGAGTAAGGGCATCCAGCGCTCACCAGCCACAGGTCTAAAGCCATGGGCCTGATGTCATAAGCTGCACAAGGGCAGCTGGTGTGCCTTTGCCATGGGCTGGGAACTGAAGCCCTGCAGAGGAGTCACACATGTGCCTGTTGTGGGCTGTGAAGGTGCCCACAGCCGAGGTGCTGTATCTGGGGCATTATTATGGGCTGTGGCTCTTTAGAGTCCTCATTCAGCTTTCTTGCTACTTAGGAGTTTCAGAGGCTGGCTCCCAAACTTTGTCCCTAACACACTGCTTTAAGGTCCAGCTCTCTCACAGTCTCCCAGCATTTCGCCACTCTGACTTTCACTCTTGTTGCATCTTGGCCTCCTCCCTCCTGTGTATTGTGCTGCTCCCTGATTTCTTTCTAGTTTCTTTAGTTAGTGGTGATGGAGTCCTGTTACAATCTGTCTCTGTTCCCTCCCTTCTCTCCCACTCCCCGCCCCCCCAAACTTCAGATGTTTTCTTGCGATACATGGATTTCTCAGTTAGTACTGTGTCGCTCAGGGTTTTCTTTCCTGGTTCTTGGATAGCTGTTTAATTGTGTTTTCTGGTAGAGGTTTTAGGGACCTCCTCCCTGGTTGCCATCTTGCCCTCCCTTCCTCTAATAATTTCAGCAGACTTCCTTGACCTCATCCAATTTATTAACTTCTCTTTCAATCTCATTCACTTATTCAAAAGATATTTTTTGAGCACCTTTTTTTTAAATTTTTTTTTATTTTTATTTATTTTATTTTATTTATTTATTTATTGTTAATTCATTTTTATTGTTAGACTTATTGGGGTGACATCTGTTAGCAAGGATTACATAGGTTTCAGGCTTACAGTTCTACAGTGCATTGTCAACTTGTTGTATAATAATTTCACCACCTAATGTGACTTCTCTTTCCATCACCTTATATTTAGCTTCCCCCACTCCTCTCCCACCCCCTCCCGTTTCTCCCCTCCCTAACCCACTCGTCCCCAAATAAACATTAAACTATTGATTGTGTCCATGGGTTATTTGTTTGTTCGTTTTTTTTTCTTTGCTTTCAGTTTTATATTCCGCATATGAGTGAAATCATGCAGTTCTTTGTTTTTTCTGTCTGGCTTTCACTAAGCACGATGATCTCCAGGTCCATCCATTTTGTCGCAAATGGCAATATTTCATCTTTTCTTACAGCTGAGTAATAGTCCATTGTGTATATGTACCACAGCTTCTTTATCCAGTCATCTGTCGCAGGGACCTTTGGTTGTTTCCATGTTTTGGCCACTGTGAACAGTGCTGCTATGAACATTGGGGTACATAAGTCTTTGCGGACAAAGGTTTTCAAGTTCTTTGGGTAGATCCCCAGAAGGGGGATTGCTGGGTCAAATGGTAGCTCCATTCCCTTTTATATACCAACTCATACTACCTTTTGGGGATATAGAGGTGAAATACTTCTGCCCTCATAAAACTTACATTCTATGTATAACTAAGAACTTAGCCCAGCCTGAAAATCTTAAACTCTGGTAATGTGCTCTCTTATCACCTCCTCAATTTCTCATCTGTGCACTACTCCAAGTTCCATAATTCAACCTCACTAGGACCTCCAGACTCCTGGCAACTCCACATATCCACACTTGAATATGTTTCGTTCTTAAGGAGTTTGGACCCATGCCTGGTGGAGCATTTCAGCAATTTTCTAAGAGGTTCAATTCTTTAACCCTTTCATCTACAAACCCTTATCCATAATGATCATCACACTTACTTACACTCCATAAGTAAACTCAGACCTCCATTAGTTATAATTACTAAGTATATATCCACTGCAGAAAACTCTTATAGTTCCAGATCATTTTTCTGGGCCCCATTTCCATGACATCCAATTACCTGCTTGACATCCCTACCTGGATGTCCCAAATTCAACATGTCCCAGCCAGAATTCATCTTCCCCCACACTCCCACTTTTCCTTCAGTGTTATTTATCCTCATTAATGGTAGCATTGATGTCATCTTGGATGCCTACCTGTTTTCCTCCGTATCTAATCACTAAGACCTGCTGACTCTAAATCTTAAATTTCTTTGTCTGCTGCTCTCTGTCCACACTGACTGACTCTAAATCTTAAATTTCTTTGTCTGCTGCTCTCTGTCCACACTGACATCATCTCTCACCTGCACTCTTACAGAAGCTTCTTCACTGGTCTTTCTTCTTCCAGCCATGTCCCCTTCAAGTATTCCTCTATAGTGCCTTTGTCTTATCTTACTAATCATATTTCTTATGAAATTACTCACTGTTTAAAGTTAACCATCTCCTGGATAAAATCTTTTCTTCTGCATGATACACATGGCCTTTCATGATCTGGTTCCTGTCTTCCTCCCTTGCCTCAGTTTCTTACTCAGTTCTGGTTGCTATAACAAAATTCTATAAACTGAGGGGATTAATCAACAAACATTTATTTTGTACAGTTCTGGATGCTGGGAAGACCAAGATTAAGGTGCAACAGATTCAGTGTTTGGTGAGGGCTCTCTTCCTGGCTTGCAGATGACTGCCTTCTTACTATGTCTTCACATGGTTGAAAGAGAGCTCTCTCTAGTCTCTTTTATAAAGGCACTAACCCCAACAAAAAAATTCCATCCTCATTACCTCATTTAAACCTAATTACCTCCCAAAGGTCCAACATCTTAATACTATCACATTGGGGGTTAGAGCTTCAACTTATGAATTTTGGGGGAGAAACAAACATTTAACCAATAACACTCAGCTCTCACCACTTAATTTTCCAAAATTTATTCTGCCTCTGTGACTCTTATGTAGCTGTTACCTCTGTCTAGAAATCTCTTCTTATCATACCTTGTTCTATGTAATGCCATCCAGTTCCTTTTAGGCAAATGTGTATTCTCTCATCACGTATCAACTCATGTGTTTCTCCTTATTGTGAAGCCACCTCTGATTATCCCTGATTGACCAAAAAACATTTCTAGGATACCATTACATTTGCACACATAACCATTATAGCAATATCATAATTCTGTTTCCCATATAATGTATGGTTTTAGAGAAAAGCTAGTCCTAGATTTTGAGTAAATATTTGTGGGATGAATGAGTTAATAAATAGACAACATACATTTCTAACAACCACACAGTACTACTAGGTATATCACTTTAAAAAATGTTTATTATTCAAAACCATTTACAGTCTATATTTAAATAAATGCCAAAAAGCAAATGAACAAACTTTTAAGTTCAACTGTTTTCTTTAATAAATTTTTCATTGAAATATAACATACATACTGAAAATAAGCATACAAAAGCTTACAGCTCAATAAATTTTCACAAAGGAATATAGTGTGGCAACCTCTGCCCAAATAAAGAAGCAACATGCATCATGAAGCAGCCCTAATGTTCCTCCTAGATAATATCCCCCAAAGATACCAAAGATAATCACCATTATACTTCCAAAATTCTAGATTAAGTTTTTCTTAATTATATGTTCTGAACTTTTTATAAATAAAATTACATAGTACTTCTTTTTGCATCTATAGACCCAACTACCTTTTTTTCTTTCATTCATTCTTTCTTTTTTTTTTCTTTTTGACTACCGGATATTTTGGGGGGAACTAGTTTTGCTGATATATGAAGGCTGTCCAGAAAAGATCCAGCCACAAATGCCTCTGTTTTTCACATTTTATGGCTGGATACTTTCCAGACAGCCCCCATATAAGTGTTTTAACCATTGAAAAAATAAGGTATTTCATCCAAACTAATCAACTTATGGAAAAAGCAAGTTTCACATTCTAAGGCTTGGCTATCAAATATTAAATACCACATATCTGTAACAATTTCTTAGCTGACATCTTCAGATGTCAGCATTTATCACAATGTTTAAATAAAAATTTTCACCCTAAAATAGTTTTAGATTTACAGAAAGGTTGTGAAGACAATATAATGAATTCTCATTTACTCCTCACCCAGTTTCCCCTATTATTAGCATTAGAGTAGTACATTTGACCCAATTAAAGAACCAATGTTGATACATTGTTGTTAAATAAAGTCCATACTTCATTCAAATCATCTGAGTTTTTTTTATCCAATGTCCTTTTCCTGTTCCAGAATCCTATGCAAGATATTACAGTACATTTAAGAATCATGTTTCCTTGGGTTCCTCTTGGTTATGACAGTTTCTCAGATTTTCCTTGTTTTTGATGACATTGAAAGTTTAGATGACTACTAATCAGATATTTTGTAGAATGTCTCTAAATTGGGATTTATCTAATGTTTTTCTCATGATGAGACTGGAGTTATGGGGTTTTAGAAGACCACAGAAGTGTCATTTTCATCATAGTATATCAAGGGTACATATTATCAACATTATTTATCACTACTGATGTTGACCTGATCACCTACCTGCCTGATGTTTTTAGCAGAATTCTATGCTATAAGGTTACCATTATTCCCTTCATTTCCATATGGCACTATTTGGAAGAAAGTCACTATGTGCTGGCCACACTTAACAAATTGGAGGCTATGCTAATGCTCTCAAGCATGGAGTATCTTTATAAGTTGTTTGGAATTTTCTGTAAGGAATATTTCTCTATTTTCCCTCATTTATTTATTTGTTCAATCATGTATTTGCTTGTGGATATTTATTTTATACTTTGGGTTATAATCTAATATCATTTTTAAGTTTTTGTTGCTTAAAATCATATTCTAGCTATGACCATTTAGAGTTCTTTCAGTCAACTCATGTTGTTTTGACATATCTCCATTGTGTGTGTGTGTGTGTGTGTGTGTGTGTGTGTGTGTGTGATGCCTTTCAACTACCTATTTCTTTGAGTTTTTCTTCCTTTCACAGTCACTGTTTTGCAGTTATTCAATAAAATCAGAAATGCCAATGCTTCTTTTTCTGTTTTCCAGCTTTATGAAAGATCTTTTTGCATACTTCATTAGACTTTAAACTACTTATGAGAAAGAGGCATCTTTAAAAGAAATGCTCTTTACTTTATGATTTTCCTATGTTCTTTTCTTCATCTGGCTTGAACAGGAAAGTGTTTTCAGATTCTTGTATTTGCTTGAGCCTTTTAGAAATATTCTTTGATGTATTTCAATTTTTTAAAAAGGGAATACTATATACACTATGCAGTTGGTTTTTAAAATAATGACTAAGTTTTTCTGTGGTCAACTGCTGGGTATTATAAAAAAAAAACCCAATCAACTTTTTAATTGCCAGTTACATCAACTGTCTTGTCAGTATACTGCATGAATTAAATATACTGGGATTTTGTATAAATTTTTTAATAAAAATGTGAATTAAATGCATGAAAAGTATACAATATTGAAAAATACTGTCCCTTTAATCCATTCTTTATCCCTTCCCATTCTCCAATCACAACTTGAATTTCTTCTTTCCCAAATATTTCCAAATTTGCTTCAGGTTATCTTTTTCAATTTGCTTTCCTACTTGGCAACTCTACCCATTTGTATAGACTTAAATTAAGAATAATTGAATGCAAATTTTCTTCTGATACTTCTTGTGGTTAGGCTAAGAACCTAAAGAGTTTTACATTCTCATAAATGAATACTTATTAGGCACCAATATGAATTCAACACATTAAGTGTTAAGATAAAAAGACCCTTGTTAAGTCTGTGGTAGTACAATGTAAAATAAAATACTTATTACCTTCAAATACTTGATTCTGGGTTTATTAAAATGGTAGTTGAAACTATAGGCCACAAGTCCCAGTGGCATTTAATGAAAATCTCAGAGTGAAATGTGATACAAATAGTTTTGAGAATGTAAAGCAGGAGTCAGCCATTACCCTTTGTTTAGAAAGATAAGAAGAAAGCATAGAAAGTGTACATGCCAAACACCATAACATCTAAGGGAAATCTATACTATTTCATCACTGTGAAGTTGGATTTATGTCTAAGTTTGTTTATGAAGAGGCACTTGGACTTTTCTCTCTTGTAATAGAACCAGGATAAAATAAATCTACTTCACAAATTACTAGGCAGTAAGTATTAAAATTGTCCCCATCCTCATTTAGAAATTGTTTAGAACAATGTTTTCTGTGAAATACTAATATCACAGACTATATTAATAGATATTCCCTTGCAAAAATGAGTCTGTGATGAAATAATCCTGGCAAATGCTGGATTAACTAGGCCTTAACTACCTTTTGTTTTACAGAATTTTTCAGGGTCTTTAATATTTGAATGCACATTGTAATGCTCCAAGCCAGGGGGATGGCAAATAGTATTCCCCAAAAGCATATGGCCACAGAACATTTTCTTCAAAGAATACCTATTACTACCCCCAGGCTAAAATTTGGGAAGTACTAGATTAATGTAAAGAGCAAGCAAGAAAGAAATTTTAAATGATTGTTGGGAGAATGGTGATGCTATTAACAGCAATAGGGAACAGGATAGATAAGTTTGCAGTAGAAGATTACTTCACTTTGCACATAAAAATGTCCCTGTCCTGTGTGGTGGAGATGAGCAGTATATATGAGACTCAAGCTCAGGAGTGAGATCAGGCTGGAATTATTGATTATTTTTGATTAGAAGGCCGCTGCCACTCTGTCTCGGGACTCCAATCCATTACAATTTCTTGTGAGACACATAGGTCACAAGTAGTCTTTTACTAACATTAGTTAAAATGCCAACTTTGTAAAAGATTTACACTTTCAAAGAGAATAGAGTATCATAGACTTCACTATGTCATGATATGAAGAAAATTTCTTTTCTCAGCAACTGGTATGTGAAATGGATACTTTGATAATCCTCTGAGAGTGGAGGTTGGACTATGAGGTTCTCAAATTTGGAGTAAGTAGGCAGAGCTCCTTGGACAAAGACAAGGATAAAAGTGTGAGTTCAACTCCTGAAACAGAGAAGGGGAGAGAAGCTATGTGTGTTGGAATGTGAGGGTTGGGTGAATGGAAACATGCAAGAGCAGGGGGAGGAGGAAGAGATGTGAAAACAAAGACATTTAATGGGGGTATTCAAGTAAATTGTCATGTGTTGTATGATATAACTCATCCTTGTGCGCCAGTAACTAAAGTAACTTCTCCAAAAACAATATGCTGTGTGTGGTTTTATTATTTCCCCAAGAAACTAATGTTTTATTTGGCAGAGAACCAAGACAGCATCTGATTGCAGAAAGGAACAGCTCGCTTTCATGCCATCACTTTGGTGGACTTTGTTGGCTTCCTACCTATTATCTATGAAGTCTGACAATTAAGTTTGCAAACTCATCCCAGAAAAAGTGCTGCATATCTCATTGCTGAATATCACTACGGTCAGCTACTCCCCTTGGGAAGCTATGTGCTGATGCCAGTGCCAGTCCACCCTTTAAAGCAATTTTGGAACTATTTTTCTGGAATGGCCATCAGAGCTGTCATCATATGACCACTAGTGTTTTGAATGTCATCAAAATGTCTTGCTTTCAATATTTCCTTTATCTTCAGGTAAAGAAAAAAGTCATTGGGGGCCAGATCAGGTGAGTAGGAAGGGTGTCCGAATACAGTTATTTGTGTACTGACTAAAAACTCCCTCCCAGACAGTGCCATGTACACTGGTGCATTATTGTGATGCAAGAGCCATGGATTGTTGGCAAAAAATTGAGCTCATTTTCATCTAACTTTTTCATGCAGCCTTTTCAGCACTTCCAAATACTAAACTTGGTTGACTGTTCATCCAACTGGGACAAATTCATGCTAAACAACCCCTCCGATATCAAAAAAGGTTAGCAACATCATTTTGACTCTTAATTTGGACTGACAGAACTTTTTTTGGTTGTGGAGAATTGCCTGACTTCCATTGTGCACTTTGACACTTTGTTTTGGGGTCATATTCATACATACATGTTTCATTACCAGTGATAACATTGCCCAAAACATTATTGTGCCTCTCAAAAAGGTCTTGGCAAATTTTGACTCTCCTTTTACTTTGTTCATCAGTGAGCTCCTTCACAACCATTTTTGTACACACTTTTCTCATGTCAAGGTTTTCAGTTAAGATTATCCTGTTTTTTTTTACTGATGTTTACTTGGTTTGCATGCTTTTCATAGTCAGCCAATGATTTTGATGCACAACTCGAACAATTTTTGCAATCTTTTCATCAGTTCTGCTCCTTACTAGCCACCCTGACCTCTCTTCATCAATGATGCTTTCTCCCTCAGAAAAATGTTTAATCCATTTGTATAGTGCCATTTTTTTCATGGCATTATCCCCATAAACTTGGACTAACATGTCCCTGATTTCATCTTCACTCTTTAACAAGTTTAACAAGAAATTTAATGTTTGTTTGTTGCTCTAATTGAAGCTCCAACATTCTCGTGATGGCACACAAAAACAGGCAACAACAATAATGAATGACACTCAGCAAGACACTTCCTCACAGCTGAGTTCCTCAGCTGTGAGGTACAGATACACTAAAGCTATGAAACGTTACTGAGGTGTTTGTATAGTGCTGCCAGCAAGTTCTTGAACTTAGTTGTCAGATTATTTATTTTATGTTATTACATGCATACACACACATGCATTGATATGAAGATTACAGTGGGGGTTTGCTATATATATATATATATATATATATGTGTGTGTGTGTGTGTGTGTGTGTGTGTGTGTATCTGGAAATATACATAGAATATATATAGTCACACATATATTCACATTTGTTTAGTATTATTTTTTGGCATATAAATATACATATACACACACACATACACACACATATATACACAGAAATACACATACCTACATATATATATATATAGATAGATAGATAGATAGATAGATAGAGAGAGAGAGAGAGAGGAGAGAGGAGAGAGAAGAAATCTTTCAGTGTGGTCACTTGCATTCTGCAATGATCAAATCTGAGTTCCAGTTTTTCCTGCTTGAATGATGAGATGAACCATTGAAGCAGTTATCTAAAGAAATCCAAATCAATACAAAATACACCTAAAAGATTTGGGTTTCAGAGTAATGTTGTAGGGTTCATTGGGTCCAACATTCAGTTATTCACTCATCAATGGCAACTAACTACTTGGAATAGGACAAACCCCTGCTGTAATCTTCATTTCAATGTACCATTTTACTAGTTTGACTAGTAATGCAATCTCTCTCATTACATTCTCTTTCTAACCAAACCAAAACTGATTTCTAAGTTGACCCCCTCATGGTAGACCCAGGTCATTTATGCAAAAATGTGGTGTTAGTTATTGTGACAATACAAAATTCCTGTTAAAGTAGGTGAATTTTATTTTATTTTCCAGGTACCAGGCATTCTTCAAAGTTGATGATGTCCATTAAGACTTACTCCTTATCAAAAGAAAATAAATCTTGAATTTGTAGCCTATGGAAGGGAAGGTAACCCTGTGTAGGTATCCAATAGAATGTAAAGAATTAGCATTATACACACACACATTCACACACACACACACACGTCATATACATATTTATATACATATAATATATATTTGTGTATATATTTAGACATGGTTTAAAGTAGGAAGAAATTACAGTAAAACTTTGCTGGTAAATGCCTGCCTGTCATATCCATATTTTCTTTATTAATTATCATTTCTCCACTCTCAAGGTTTATGGTTTTTCTTATATTTTGCTAATCAAGAGTTGAAGGCAGTACTAAATTAACATTTATCATGAAATGTTACATCATGAATTTATTTTTAAAAATATAATGAGAATTAATTTAGCCTAGGCTGACCAATAAATTAAACATAACCTCAGAAGAAATAAGAGTTCAAATACACTTCAAAGATCAACTAACTTTTATTTATGTAACCCTAAGCAACCTATTTAAACCTCTATGGGTCTCAGCTTACCTGTAAAATCAGAAGATAAGTCAAAATGATGGCTGAGATACCTTCTAAATCTAAAACAGATGACTGGAGTTTCCCATCAAACTAGTAAAGTTTCATTAAGATTGTCTGCATCTCTGCTATCCCATACACTCAAAAAGTGTTATCTTGAATAAGGAAAAATACTATGCTGAATAGACAATCCACAGTGTAGCTAACCACCAAAGATAAATCAAAGTCTATAAACAGACATGCCCCCAACACACACATACACGGGCACGTGCGTGCACACACACATACACACGTATTCAACATTATAGCGCCAGTGTTACCCAAACTTTAAACTTTCAACATTAGAGTTTCGTGTCAAATCTGAATGCCCCCTTTATTTTTATTCACTTAAAAGTGGAATTTAAGTCAGCTTACTTCTTAATATTAGCCACAACCTAAGCAATCATAGACTTGATTTTGCTAGCTTTAGGTAGTTTTTCTAATAAAAATTCAAATAAATACTGTCCATAAATAAAATAAAATAAATTCCAAGTACTGTCTACAGTTGTGTTGTATACCCTCAGTGTTACACATACTAAACTTTGAAAAATACCAGAGTAGCTTACAAAAAGAAGGATATACACATTGGCCTAGGATACAAAATTTCATTTTTAAAGAAATCTACTATAGTAATATTTCCATTGCATTTATTAGGACAAAAATGATCATCTGTGAAACCCATTATTCTTTCATTAGTTAGAGAATCTGTTTCATACATTATTTTAAAAACGGGACAATAGGACCATCGGTTAATGGGCAGAGTTTCTGTTTTACATATGAATTAGCATAAATCCCACTCTCATCATGCCAAGTGTTGATGCCAAATCTCTTGGAACCATTTAGATCTGTAAACTGAGAACAGCACTTTCTGTGGACTATTGAGTAATCATCTTGACAAGGAAAACCCTATTGGGATGAGGGAGAGAAAGAGAAATGATATTCAATGACTGAAATATGTAAAAGGAAGTGACTTCTAAAAGTTGATCTTCAATGTGTTAATCTTATGATTAAATATTAATTTTCAAACAAGTACTTACAATTCTGAAAGAAAAATTAGTTCATAATTGTTCGTAAAACTAAAAAGATAAATTATTATATGTTTAAAATTGTTCTAGACCATAAACATACAGCATAAAGAACCATTTAAATTGTATAATCATCTACATAAGACCCAAACAATTACAAATTTCTCTATCATTCAACACTTTTTAAAAATTAATATTATACTCATTTCAAGGGAGAGTACCTTGGGTTATATACTCATATTTAATAATTGCTGTCGTCACACTTGCCAGTAAATGCCATACTCAAAGGTTCATTTCTATGAGAAATTTACCTCAACATTAGATAGTATAATGTTTAAAGTATTTATCATTAATGTATATCATAAAAGTTTCTATTGTAATAAAACAAGACACTATAATTGACCATTTCTGAAAGTAAATATTGATTCTTTCAGATTACATTAAGGGCAATGGTAGACAAGGAATATAAAGCCATTGAACTGATATTAGATAATATCTACCTTAAATTGGCACTAATTTTAAAGAATAGGACAATACTGAAATTAAATCACCAAACTATAAAGCAATAAAAGAACACCAAAATATAGTTTAAGTCTTAGATTAGCTTTATTGAAAATTTTAACCATATGTTCAACCATAACAACCTTATAGTGTCTATTTATTTACTGAGTGCCTATTATGAGTTGGGCATGATAGTTGATTGTTTATATCTTTTAATCCATAATGGAGCTCTAAAGTAAAAATTACTACTCCCACTTTACATACAAGAAAAGATAATTTACTTAAAAGTACAGGAGAGAAATAATTTCAAGAATACTAATATGAAGTGACTCAGCCAGGACTTCAAACTAACCAACTGTCAGACCCATTATCTCTCCAGTACTCACATGAAATTTTTAATAATTAAGAGATCAATAGAAATATAAACAATAAAATCCTAAAGTTACATAATAATCATGTCACTTTCTATATAGTTTGGACTTTCACTTTTTGTTACTGGGGTCTATTTCTTTGGGGTTCATTTGTTTGGGGTCAAGTAAATGTTTTTTATTTTTAACTTATTTACTTTTACTTGAAGGGTTTTTTTAATTTACTTTTTATTGTTAGACTTATTGGGGTGACATTGGTTAGCAAGAATTACATAGGTTCCAGGTATACAATTCTACAGTGCATTGTCACCTTGTATAATAAGTTCACGACCTAATGTGACTTCTCTTTCCATCATCATATATTTAGTTCCCACTTTCCTCTCCCACCCCCTCCCCTTTCTCCCCTCCCTAACCCACTCGTCCCCAAATAAACATTAAACTATTGATTGTGTCCATGGGTTATTTGTTCATGTGTTTTTTCTTTGTTGTTTTCAGTTTTAAATTCCATATATGAGTGAAGTCATACAGTTCTTGTTTTTTCTGTCTGGCTTATTTCATTTAGCATGATGGTCTCCAGGTCCATCCATTTTGTTGCAAATGGTAGTATTTCATCTTTTCTTACAGCTGAGTAATATTCCATTGTGTATACGTACCACAGCTTCTTTATCCAGTCCTCTGTCACAGGGCACTTTTGTTGTTTCCATGTTTGATCACTGTGAACAGTGCTGCAGTGAACATTGGGGTACATAAGTCTTTGAGGACTAAGGTTTTCAAGTTTTTTGGGTAGATCCCCAGAAGGCGGATTGCTGGGTCATATGGTAATTCCATTCCCAATTTTCTGAGGAACCTCCATACTGCCTTCCACAGTGGTTGTACCAGTTTGCACTCCCACCAGCAGTGTGCGAGAGTTCCTTTTTCTCCACCTCCTCTCCAGCACTTGTTATTCCTTGTCTTGTTGATAACAACCATTCTCACAGGTGTGAGGTGGTATCTCATTGTGGTTTTGATTTGCATTTCCCTGACAGCTAATGAGGATGAGCATTTTTTCATATGTCTGCTGGCCATTTGTATTTCTTCATGGAAGAAGTATCTATTTAGTTCTTCTGCCCACTTTTTAATTGGGTTGCTTGTTTTGTTGCTGTTACTAAGTCATATTGGTTCTTTATATATTTTAGATATTAGACCCTCATCTGATGTGTTATTTGCAAATATTTTTTCCCATTCAGTTGGCTGTCTCTTTGCTTCGTTGATGGTTTCGTTTGCTGTCCAGAAGCTTTTTAGTTTGATATAGTCCCATTCATTTATTTTTGCTTTTACTTCCCTTGCCTTTGAGGTCAGATTCATGAAGTCTTCCTTGAACCCTAGGTCTATAAGTTTAGTACTAACGTTTTCCTCTTATATGAAGGTCTTTAATCCATTTTGATTATGAAAAATATCCATTAATTTTTGTATATGGTGAGAGTTCACAGCTGAGGTTCATTCTTTTGCATATGTTTTTCCAGCTTTCCCAGCACCACCTACTAAAGAGTGTCTTTTCCCCATTGCGTATTTTCTGATCCTTTATCAAAAATTATTTTTCCATAAATTTATGGATTTACTTCTGGGTTTTCAGTTCTGTTCCATTGGTCTATGTTTCTCTTTTTCTGCCAATACCAAGCTGTTTTGACTACTGATGCTTTCTAATATAAATTGAGGTTAGGGACTGTAATATCAGCCTCATTCTTTTTATGTAGTATTGCTTTGGCAATTTGAGGTTTTTTATGTTTCCATATAAATCAGATAATTCTTTTATGTATTTCATGAAAGTATGATTGTGGGATTTTGATAAGGATTGCATTAAATCTGTAGATTGCTTTGGGCAAAATGGCCATTTTAACAATTTAAATCTTCCTATCCATGAACAGTGGATATTTTTCCATTTCTTAGTGTCTGCTTCAAATTCTTTCAAAAGTGTCTTATAGTTTTCTGTGTATAAGTCTGTCACGTTCTTTATTAAGTTAATTCCCAGGTATTTCATTCTTTTTGTTGTGACAGCAAAAAATATTGACTCCCTCTTTTCTTTTTCTTTGGATTCATTGTTTGTATATAGGAATGCTGTTGATTTTTGTACATTGATTTTGTATCCTGTGACTTTGCTGTACTCATTTATTGTTTCTGATAGTTTCCTTGTGGAATTGTAGAAATTTTCTATATAAAGTATCATGTCATCAGCAGATAGTGACAATTTGACCTCTTCTTTCCCAATTTGGATACATTTTATTCCTTTCTCTTGCCTGATTGCTATGGCTAGAACTTCAAGTACTATATTGAATAGCAATGGTGGCAGGGGGCATCCCTTTCTTATTCCTGATTTTAGGGGAATAGGTTTTAGCTTTTCCCCATTCAGTATAACGTTAGTCAAAGGTTTGTCATATATGGCCTTAATTATGTTGAGATACTTTTCTTCTCAACATAAAATAGGTATCTATTTTATTTAATGTTTTGATCATAAATAGATGTTGTATCTTGTCAAAAGCGCTTTCTGAATCAATTGATATGAGCACATGGACTTCATCGTATATTTTGTTTATGTGGTGTATCACATTGATTGATTTTCATATGTTGAACCATCCTTATGCTCCCAGGATGAATCCTACTTGATCATGATGTATAATCTTTTTGATGCATTGTTGTATTCTATTTGCTAATATTTTGTTGAAGATTTTTGCATCTGTGTTCATCAGAGATATTGGTCTATAGTTTTCTTTTTTTGTGTTGTCTTTGCCAGGCTTTGGTATTATGGTAATGTTGGCTTCATAGAATGACTTAGGAAATACTGCTTCCTCTTCAGTTTTTTGAAAGAGTCTGAGGAGGATAGGTGTTAATTCTTCTTTGAATGCCTGGTAGAACTCATTCATGAGACCATGTGGTTTGGGGCTTGTACCTCTAGGGAGATTATGGATAGTCATTTCAATTTCTTTACTATTTATTGGTCTATTTCGATTATCCAATTCTTGGTTCAGTTTAGGGAGGCTATAAGTTTCTAGAAATGTGTCCATTTCTTCTAGGTTATTAAATTTAGTGGCATAAAGCCCTTCATAATATTTTCTATAATCCTTTTTATTTCTGTGGTATCAGTGGTAATTTCTCCCCTTTCATTTTTAATTTTAGATATTTGAGGATTTTTCTTTCACCCTTTGATTAGTCTAGCCAGGTGTTTGTTAATTTTGTTGACTTTCTCAAAGAACCAGCTCTTCATAATATTAATTTTTTTATTGTTCTTCTGTTCTCTAATTGGTTTTGCTCAGCTTTAATTTTTATTATTTCTTTCCTTCTGCTGGCTTTGGGTTTTGTCTGCTCTTCTTTTTCTAGTTCTTTAAGATGGGATGCTACCGTGTTTATTTGTGATTTTTCTTGTTTTTTTTCAGATAGGCCTGTAATATATAAATTTCCCTCTTATTACTGCTTTTGCTGTGCCCTAATAATTTTGATATGTTGTATTTTCATTGTCATTATTTTCTATATTTTTTAGCCTCTTCTTTTATTCAGTCATTTTTTAAATAAGCTGTTGTTTAATCTCCATGTATATAGGGGTTTTTTTGCTTTCCTTTTACAGTTGATCTTCAGTTTCAAAGCTTTGTTTTCTGAGAATACACTTGGTATGATTTTGATATTCTTGAATTTGCTGAGGCTACTTTTGTGTCCCAGCATGTGGTCTATCCTTAAGAATGTTCCATGTGCACTAGAAAAGAAGGTATAGTCTCTTTTTGCTGCATGAAGTGTCCTGTAAATGTCAATTTTGTCCAATTGCTGTAATGTGTTGTTTACAGCTGATATTTCCTTATTTATTTTCTGTTTGGATGATCTTTCCATGGCTATTAGAGGGGTGTTTAAGTTTCCCACAATGATTGTGCTTTTGTCAGTTTCTCCTTTGAGATCTGTTAGTAGTTGCTATGTATATTTTGGTGCTTCCTGGTTGGGAGCATATATATTAATTAGTGTCAAATCTTCTTGTTGTTGCATTGTGCCTTTCATCACTATGAAATGTCCATCTTTGTCTATTGCTATCTTTTTGAACCTGAAGTTTATTTCATCAGATATCAGCGGGGCAACTCTTACTTTACTCTGGCTACCATTTCCTTGATGTAGTGTTTCCCATCCTTTCACTCTGAGTCTGTGTTTCTCCTTGTGGCTGAGGTGTGTCTCTTGGAGACAGCATATGGATGGATTTTGTTCTTTAATCCAGTCTGCTACTCTGTCTTTTTGTTGCTGAGTTCAGTCCATTAACATTTAAAGCGATGATTGATATGTGAGGATTTCCTGTGCCCATTCCTTTTTTGTTATTGTTTTACTTTTGTTTCTTTCTTATTGCCCCAACTCTATTCCATTTGTCCTGATGTTTTGGTTCAGGTCAAAGAGTCTCCTTCAGTATTTCTTGAAGTGCCGGACTCATGCTTGTGAATTCCCTCAGCTTCTGTGTGTCTGAGAAGGTCTTTATTCCTCCTTCATATCTGAATGATAATTTTGCTGGATAATTTATTCTTGGCTGGAAGTTTCTCTCTTTTAAAGTTTTGAATATTTGATTCTACTTCCTCCTGGCTTGTAGAGTTTCTGCTGAGAAGTCTGATGCCAGCCTGGTGGGTTTTCCTTTAAAGGTTATAATTCTTTTTTCACTGGCTGCCTTGAGAATTGTCTCTTTGTCTTCAGTTTTTGACATCTCTAGCACCATGTGTCTTGGAGAAGATCTGCTAGGGTCCAGGTATCTAGGGGATCTCCTTTCTTCTTGAATTTGGGATTCCAGGTCTTCCCATAGGTTTGGAAAGTTCTCATCTACTATTTATTTATGTTCTCTGTAGAGTGCTCTGCTCCTTCTTCTAGTCCTATTATCCTCATGTTGTTTTGTCTTAGGGAGTCAGAGAGTTCTTGCAGAGTTCTTTCAATCCTTTTGGTTCTATATTCCCTCTCTTCCCCTTTTTGAGATGTTTCCATGTTCTGATCTTCAACATCACTAATTCTTTCCTCCATCTTGTTGGCCCTGTTTCTTATGGCAGTTATTTCTCACTTCTTTTATTGTATTATTTATCTCTCAAATTTCCATCTTGATCTTCCTTATGTTTTGAATTTCTTTGTTAAATTGTTCCATTTGTTCAAGGATTTCCTTTCTTAGGTCATTCACCTCAGCTATGGTGTTCTGCCAGTATGTTTTCGTTTCTCTCAGAGCCTTTAGAACGGCTACTTTAAATTCTCTGTCACTTAGTTCAGAAAATTCTAGGTCTACGAATTGATCTTCTGGATAAATTTCATGTTCTTTCTGAACAGTTTTAGATTTTAAGGAATTCATAATGTATTCTGGGTTTTTCCTATTTGGCATGAGGATGTTATGTTCAGCAGAGCCCAGGAGCTCTTAATAGTATTTTTGTGGTATCTTGCTGTAAGGCAAACACTAGGTGGCACTGGAGGCCAAGTTTTGGGAGAGAGGGGAGTTGTTTAGGTCTTATCTCTGGTCTCTAGCTGAGTTTGGAGGTGGAGCATGTCCGGAGTCCTGCCACTTGCTGCTGTTTGCTGGGGAGGATGTAGGAGAAGGGAGAGGCCAACAAATGTGTGCTGGGGCAGCTCCATTTCCTGCACTATGCTGGGGAAGCTGGGGGAAGTGAGGGAGGCTGATGGGATGCAGGCCCAGGCTGCTGTTGCTGGCTAGGGCGAATGCCTTCAAATCCGCCTTTCTTCCCAGGCCTGCCCCAGTGACCAGATATTCAGGGTGGAGTCTGCATGCTCACACCATGTATGGGCACCTGGGTCAGGAACTGCAGCCCTACGTAGGAGCCGTGTGTATGTGTGTTGTGGACCGAGAGCACTGGGAACCAAGGTGCTGTCTCTGGGGCCTCATCTCAACCTGCAACTGTTCAGAGTCCTCTTGCTACTCAAGAGCTTTGGAGGCTCGCCCCCAGGTTCTTTCCCCAACTTGCTGCTCTAAGGCCCAGCTCCCCCACAGTCTCACACCATTCTACCACTTCGGCTGGCTTTCACTCTTGTTGCCTCTTGGCCTCCCCACTCCCATGCACTGTGCTGTTCCCAGACAGGCAGCAGTGATGGAGTCCTGTCACAATCTGTCTCTGCTCCCTCCCCTCTCTCCCGCTGGCCCCACCTCTCCAACCTTCAGGTGTTTTCTTGCGATGCATAGATTTCTCAGCTGTTGTGTCACTCAGGGTCCTCTCTTTTGGCTCTTGGATGGCCTTTCAATTGTTTTTTCTGGTATAGTCTTTAGGGACCTCCTCCCCAGTTGCCATTTTTCCCTCTGTCTCCAGATAGAGGTTTTTAAAATGAGATCTGAGCATCATTGGCCTAAACTGTCTTCTCAGAGGGAAGCAGGATCTGCTCATTACTACCCCAGCTGCAGTAAAACTGAAGAAAGTTCAAATGCAAGGTCAGTGTTTTCCTTTAGCATTTCCTAGGCAGAGAGGAAAATTCATTTTGATGAGATGAATGAAAAAATTATCTGTGATGTTTTAGGAAAAGGATTCTGGCAGTAGAAGGTGCTAAAGACAGGGTAGAAAGGACTGGATTCAGGAACTGTAATTGGAATTGTATCTCAACAACTCATATGACATTAGCTAAGGGATGGATAAACAAAATGTGGTCTATCCACACAATGAAATATTATTGGGCAATGAAAGAAAAAAAATATTGTTAGGTGCTATAGCATAGATGAAACTTCGAAAACATTATGTGAAGTGAAAGAAGCTAAACCAAAATACCACACATTGTATAATTCCTTACCTGAAATGTCCAAAACAGGCACATCCACAGATAGAAAGTAGCTTCTTAGGGGGTAGGAGAGGAATGAGGAGTGACTATTAATGGTTGTGATGGCTAATTTTTTGTCAGCTTGACTGGCTCATGGGGCACCCAGGTATAAATATACATCCTTTGCAACTCAACTCACAGACTTGAGGGCTTTAAAATATCAATATCCAAACCTGGGGAAAAATACCATAGGGTTCTCCAAATGTGTAGAAAAAAACATCTTTTGTCCATAAGGCTTAAATAAGAGTTGAACTGAAGAGTAGGAAGGTAAGGAAGAGTCTGTCTTCCTATTCTTTAGTTTAGAAATTGCAGGAAGAAGAAAATAAAGGAAAAGGAATGGAAGATAGCAGAAACAGCCAATGAATTCCCTAATTTGCCCATCCCTAGACTTTGATCAAGCAGAATCCTTTTGACCCGGACAGAGAGAAGTACTTTAGATAAATGAGAATAATGGCAGAAAAGCATGAACAGCGGGGTTTCCTAGCCCCCATTCCTCATGAGAACTCTTGAAGCAGACCCCTTTTCAGGCTGCCCTTTCATTTGCCTAGGGCATATACCTAAGCTGGAGATCTGCATGGTCAGACAGAGGGAGACTATAAGAGTTCTCTGAGCCACTTCGGATATTTTGTGGCATAAACAAGATCCTGAATAGCTCTAAGTCTGCAGAGAGTGTTCAGTTCTCAGCTGCAGAGCTGAGCATTGGATCTGGGACTGAATGGGAGTCATAGAAGGCTTCTGTGAGGTTGACAATATCTATGAAGGGGAAATGTGAGACTAAGTCATCACAAATATGCCATGAGGGTTCCAATCAAGCCCAGAGAGAAAAAGAAAAAGATTGACAGTTAACAGTGTCCACAGACCAGAGCCACTAATGCCAGTAAGGAAAAGAACAACCAGGTGGACTAAAGATACCATCTTGAAGACCAGAACAGGTAGAAAACACTACCAAAAAACCCCAAAACACCTTATTCTTCCCTTGTGGCATCAAGATGCTAAGTCCTATCCCCTCTCTCCATGTACCTGGGTGTCATCTTGGGGAGAGCTGCACTTGCTATTGCTGCATAAGAGGTCAACCAATACTTAGCAGTGGAAAACAATGGCCATTTTCAGATTCTTTGGGTCAGGAATTTGGAAAGGGTATGAGTTTGGTGCAAAAGTAATTGCAGTTTCAGACTCTAAATTTCAAATCATTATACCTCAAACACATCTTTATTACTCAAACAGAAACCATTACACTCAACATATTTTTGCTAACAAGAAATAAGTCTGTTTATTTCTGCAGCATAAATATCCATGCTTCGGGATTCGGTGAACACTGGGAAAGTGTTTTTTGCATCCTACTCGTTGTGGAAGCATTTTTCCTGCAAAAAGTTGTTGAGATGCTTGAAGAAGTGGTAGTCAGTTGGCAAGAGGTCAGGGGATTATGGTGGATGAGGCAAATCTTCGTAGCCCAATTCATTCAACTTTTGAAGCACTGGTAGTGCCACATGCACTCAGGCATTGTTGTGGAGAAGGATTGGACCCTTTCTGTTGACCAATGCCAGCTGCAGGCATTGCAGTTTTCAGTGCATCTGATCGATTTGCTGAGCATACTTCTCAGATGGAATGGTTTTGCCAGGATGCAGAAAGTTGCAGTGCAGTGGTTCTCCACCTTCCTAATGCCGCGACCCTTTAGTACAGTTCCTCATGTTGGGGTGACCCCCATAAAATTATTTTCATTGCTACTTCATAACTGTCATTTTGCTGCTGTTATGAATCATCATGTAAATGTCTGATATGTGTTTTCCGATGGTCTTAGGCGACCCCTGTGAAAGGGTCATTCAACCCCCAAAGGGGTCGCGACCCACAGGTTAGGTTGAGAACCACTGCAGTGGATCAGACCAGCAGCAGACCACCAAACAGTGACCATGACCTTTTCTTGTGCAAGTTTGGATTTGGCAAGTGCTTTGGCCTCTCTTCTTGGTTTAACCACTGAGCTGGTCATTGCTGGTTGTATAAAATTCACTTTTGTTGCACATCAGGAATCTGATCAAGAAATGGTTCATTGTTGTTGCATAGAATGAGACTACTAGGTTCAATGAAGATAGATAGGACAATCAACACTTCCAAGTGATGATTTTTTTTTATTTTCAGTCAGCTCATGAGGCACCCACTTATCAAACCCACTTATTTTCACCTTTCCAATTTGCTTCAAATGCTGAATGACCATAGAATGGTTATCACTGAGTTTTTCGGCAACTTCTCATTTTGTTCTAAGAGGATCAGCTATGATGATTCCTTTCATTTAGTTGTTGTCCACTTCTGATGGCCGGCCATTATGCTCCTCATCTTCAAGGCTCTTGTCTCCTTTGCAAAACTTCTTGAACTGCCACTGCACTGTACATTCATTAGCAGTTCCTGGGCCAAATGTGGTGTTGATGTTGCGAATTGTCTCTGCTGCTTTACAACCTATTTTGAGCTTGAATAAGAAAATTGCTCAAATTTGCTTTTTATCTAACATCATTTCCATAGTCTAAAATAAATATAAAATAAATAGCAAGTAATAAGTTATTAGCAAAAAAAAGTTAAAGTGAGAAAATGATGTATAACTTAACCACATTTAAGAATGTATTCCAATATCAAACAGCAAATTTCAAGAATGCAAAACCACAATTACTTTTTTACCAATCTAATACATCAAAGACAGCCATCTCCTTGCTCCACAATGTCTAAGGCCTCAGCTAGGAAGACTTGAGGCCGGGGGTGACTTGAGGGCTGGGGCTGGAAACCTCTCTCATTCCAATTGGTAATTGAAGTTGGCTGTCTGCTGGGACCTCCGCGAGGGCTGCTGACTGGAACAACCACACAAGTTCTTTCCTTGTGCCTGTTTGGGCTTCCTCATGACATGGTAACTGGGTTCTGAGAATAAGGATGGCATAAGAGAACCAGGAGAAAGCCATATTGTTTTTATCGCCTAACCTCAGAAGTCACTAACATCACTTCCACTGTAGTCATAGTTAATCCAGATTCTAGGGAAGGTAACTGCCTCTCTGTCAAAACCACATTGTAAGAGCAGGTAAGTGCCAGTAAATGTTACAGTCATTTTAAGACAGTAACAATCTGCCACAAGAAGAAAAAGTAGGGTGTGTTGGGGTTCCCCAGGTCACTCCTAGTTTCAATGACTTTCTAGGAGGATTCACAAGACTCAACGTACAGTTATACTTGTGGCTATAATTTATTACAGCAAATGGATACAAAGTAAAATCATCAAAGGGGGAAAAGGCATATGGGCTGAAGTTCAGAGAAAACCAGTTGCAAACTTTCAAGAGTCGTCTCCCAGTGAGTCTAATTCCCCCAGTAATGAGTTGTGAAATGCTCTCTACTGAGAAAGCTCATTAGAAACTCAGTGGTCAAGGTTTCTTGGGGGATGATCAGTCATATAGCCATCCTCTGCCTTAAACACAAAAATTCCAGACTCCCATAAGAAAAGTAGGTATTCAACATAAACCATATTGTTTGCCCAGTTTAGGTAAAATGAGACATTCTTACTAGGAAATCTTATCCCAAAAGCTAAGTTTCCAGATGCCCACCAAGTGCCAACCTTACAAGTAAGTTTTTTCACAGATAGTAGTCTTAATTCTGCTATAATTTAGCTCTATCCTGCAAATGGAATAGTAAAGGATCTCTGAGAAGGTGAGTTTTTTCAAGGGAGATTAAACACTTCCTATCAGAACTCTTTAAACTATGGCATCAGACTAAGCTTCAAATGGATTGAAAAGTTAGTGTTTTTCCACTGGTGCTGGGCTCAGAAAGAAGGCCAGTTATCAGTTACACACATTTCCTCTGAATATGTGAATTGTAGACTGTTGCTATATTTCCAACACCCTAACATAATAATTAAATGTTCGTTCAACATCAATTTGGCAGGGGTGGGAAGAAGTGTTTAGAAATTGTGTATAGAAACAGATTTTTTAAAATTACCACATGTTACTGTTGGCTGGCCCATTATTCTGGTGTTACACACAGCCTGAGTTCTGACAAAGTTCACTGAAGATAGATAGGACAATCACTGCAAACATTCTAGTCCTTCAGGTAGATGAGGGTAAGTGGAAGAATTTGTCTAAGGTGTGGGATGGGTGGGCATCAGCACTCAAGGGTTTATGCAGAGTCACACTGGAGAGACATTTGCACAGGAGGAATTTAGAGGACCTGCTTAATTACAGATAAAGAACCAATGATGTTCCATAGCTTCAAACCTGGATGGTTAGTAGAGTTCTCACACCATCAAAAAGAATAAAAAAGACATGGAGATGGGGGAGAACTTGTTTTAGGAGGAAATGATGAGTCACATTCTAGACATTTTTAATTAAGAGATAGCATCAGTACAAAATGTTTATTTAGAAGGTAGTGCTATAGGACAGATGGCCTGGAGAAACGTCAGTGCCCTGGGTGATCACTGGCTGGAAAAAATAGCTATAAGAAACATTATTGGAACCATGAATTATACTGGAATATGGACTGTGGATTGCATAATTATATTGTTTCAACTTTCCTGAGGTTGAAAACTTTACCATAGCTATGAGTCCTTGTTAGGAAATACAGATTGAACTACTTACAGGTAAAGGGTTCTAACGTCTCTAGCTTCCTCTCAAATGGTAAACAATTGGTGACTCTGGGTAAAAAATTATGTGAGAGCTCCTGGTGCTATTTTGGTAACTTTCCTATAAATTTGAAATTAGATAAAATATGCTGTCCCAAAAAAGTGATGGTTGGGGAGCCATGGGAGTAGATAAATTCTCTGAGACTGGGTAAAATGAGAGAAATAGGATTCTGGGGATGAAATCTTGTGGCCACCTATAGCTGGATACATAAAGAAACAACGAAGGACAAAGGGAAGATAAGGAGAGAGTGTTGCAATGTCCTAGATTCTGAAGCAAGAGGGAGCTCAAAGAATGCGTGGTAGCCAACAACTACTCACTTTCAAAGAAGCACCACAGAGGGCGAGACCTGACAAAATACAACCAACAGTAAGAATCAACCTCTCATAATCTTGAGAATGCTGTTTCAAAGAAGGGTTGAAAAAGTCAAACGACACATCCTGATACAAGATGGAAACATGAAGCGTGTCAGGTAAAGGAACAGTAAGGGCACAGGCCCCGCAGAGTTAGGAACCCCTGAAGATGCAGCAAGAGAACTGTTATGGGGGAGAGTGGTCTTTCCGATTTTTCTTCTTCCTTTTCTTCTATTTTTCTTTTTTCTTTTTAACATATCATAGACATATAAGTTAGGATGTTACAGGAGGGTCCTCTTGGTGAGTGTGGACCCCAATTGACCTTCCTTAGGAAGAACAAAATGTATCAGTGTATCTTTAAGTTATGAGTATCCTACTCTTAGATCCCCAACCCCTCCCCACTTCATCCCCATCACTCCTTGGGTGTTATATTCTTACTCTAAGCACCATTATCTCCTGAAACTTCTCACAGAATAAAATGACTTTGCTGTTTTCTAGTCAACAATATACACAGTCCTCATGTAGTTTTTTCCAATCTTCTAAGAGACTGTCCTGTCATTATTCTTATTTGATTTCATCTTTTTTATTTCGGAAATTTAATTTTTGATAGTTTTATTTTTCGAGATGATTTTCAGTTTTAGGCCTGCCTTCTGGAACATCAGTAATTCAGTAACTAGGCCTAATTTAATATTATAAGATAATTTGAAAGTATAGTTCAATTCCTTCATCCAGATCATCCACAAAAATGCATAAGGGGCTGTTTCTTTGCCAAATCAATCACTGTAAACTAACCTTGTTTCCACCATTACAGAAAGCTGTTAGCCACCTGGCACTCATATAGCAAATACCATTCTACCCTAGCATGCCTATATAAGTATGCTTCATTTAGCCTGAGAAAGGTATTTTAGGCAGCAAGCCTATTAATAATGTGAATGTCACGTTGGGTGGAATGAAAGTAGATATAAAAGTAGATTGCTGTGATATTTTCTTTCATTATTTTCCGCATACATCATGTATAAAATACTTTAGTATTTATATGCACTTGACTGAAGATCTGTCTTCCCCTAATGAGGTTGTCTTCTTAGCACACATGTAGAGTGATGTGGGAGGAAAAGAATAATTACCCTACAGCCAAATCTACGTTATCAACCATGGAGACCACAGGGGACAGGAATCTCAAACAGATGCCTTCACTACTTAAAAATGACTTCATTTTTTATGGGATATTTTTTTCTCCTGATGATTGCATTACAAACATAAGAGTAATTGGCAAATATAGCTATAATAAATACACAACTAATTGGATATATACTTTTTACATATTTAAGAACATTTACTATCTCTTTTTATTTGATAATATTTTACAAGCAAAAAGTACTTGTAACAAATACAGGTATGCAACTGGTTCCCAAGCGGTGGTACACATCCCCCAGGGGTACATCCTGAGCTGCTCTGAAGTACATGAAAAATAACCAGTAATGGCAAAAATAAATAAATAAAGTAAAAAATGCAGAATGTTACTTATGGAACAATAAATGTTAAGCTTGAATCACAGTTCATGGAGACACATCAAAATTAGATCACATTAACAAATGAAGATGGGTAAGGACACAGCTATGAACCCTTCCCCCAAACTGCTCTTCTACCAATCATTACACACAGTTTCAGGACAACCCATTTACCACATTTCTAGAACTTCCCCAAACATAAATGCATCTGTAGCCAGACTGCTTGATCAGTTTAGTTATGGACTGTGTGTTGTCTTTAATTGTGATTCTTTTCAAGTAGTTTTTTTAATTTAATGTTTAAATACTTGATAATTATTATCAATATTTAAGTGTTACAAATATTGTAAAATTAAATCTGTCATTTGTACTTTTAGTGTAGTACTTTTTCTTTCCTAACTTATTACCTCATTTCCACTACTTTACATTAAAATAGGCACTGAACAAAAAAGTGTCAGCATTTAAAAACAAGAAGGTGGAATTTAGAGACATGCATTTGAAAAGGGTCCCACACGTGGAAAGGGTTGGGAACCACTGGACTAAAAGAAAATAGTCATGGGAAGTGCAAGGAAGTTGAATCTATGGGTATAAATGTAAATATTTATATCATTAATAACCATCAACATAGTAAGGTTTCATCACAAGGAAAAATGTGGGGTTCTACATGAACTTCACAAAATAAACTGATTTACTATCACACAAACTTTAGTAATGGCCAGCATCAAAAACTAAGCAATGTACTATTAAACCTCAACTACTGACTAATTTTTCTTTCTAATGCACGAATTTTAATTGGTCCTGTAATTTTAATCACATAAAAATAAATATCATTTTTTCTTACTGCATTTCTTCAGTCTATGTGAGGGCATCTGCAACTTTTTAATATTTTTAGTAGTGTGGTTAGGTATAAATTGGAGACTTAGGGTTCTCGATTCTTAAATATCTTTCATTTTTATCCATTACAAAAGTCAGACATTTTCACTGTAGAAATTAAAGATAATCAAAAAGAAGAAAATGAAATTTCCCTGATGTAGAATTGAGCCATATGACTTAACCCAGAAACAAAAAGATCATGGCTATGTTAACTTCAGAAGGCAATATAAGATGAAAGTATGATTTCAGAAAAATCAGGTTTCTTTCTACTAAAAGGACACAATACTAAAAAATGTATAAGGATCTAGTTTCTTAAGAATAGAGACCCACAATTTCTCAATTGTTGGTGATACACAAGATAAGCAGAAGTTATAATAAGTATTTCCTGATTTTCAAATAGACTTGAATTAAATGTCTGCCAAGGTTCTTAATAAAAGGATTACTTGGTCATGAAAAATGAAAGCGAATCAAATAAAATAGTAGAATGTGGGAGACAGAAAGCTCATGAATATCTTATATCAGTGGTTCTCCAGAGGAAAAGAGAGAAGGAGGGAGAGAGAGAGAGAGAGACAGAGAGAGAGAGAGAGAGAGAGAGAGAAAACAGAGAGACTGAGATTTTAAGAAATTGGCTCAATGAATGTAAGGCTGAAAACTCAGGCAGGATTTCTACCGGAGTGCCAAAAAATGTATACACATTTTAAGAGATGTTATCTATGTATTACTTTTCAAAGTTAAATTGAATTATAGTAGCATTGTGTAGTATCACATTTGCTCAAAAGATGGTGTTACTCAAATGAATGCATCACCATGCAACAGGCAGGACAGTCCAAGGAAATGACAAAAGCACGGTTGTCATTCGAGGAGTACAAGAATATTGTTTGAGTTTTCCCATGTTATTCTGATTTAACACCCCTTGACTTCTACTTATGGGAGACCTTAAAGGATGTGGTGTACCATAGAAACCTGGCTATACTAGCGTACTTCAGGAAGAAATTGGAACAGCATGAGAAGTGATACAAGTGGACACTTTGGTCAGTGTTGTTCAAGCAGTAGTTTGCATAATCAGAAGTGTCTGGACACTGATGGTAACCACTTTGAGCACCTCTCATAACTGCAGAAGTCAAGCATGACTTGTATTCATCTTTGTTATCAGTATATATTGAGTATTACAATTTTAATACAGTTTTTTCCTTTCTTAAAATGTGTATATATATTTTTGGCACCTTCTGTATATTACAGGTGTTGAGGCAAAATATTTTGTTCTCCAAGAAACCTTAAATATTTCCTCTTAAAGCTACCATCAACTGATTGAGCAACGACTACTCATATTATTGAGACTAATCAATAAGGCAAATCCTATTGTATCCCAATTAAGTGGAGAAGTTGTGGAAGCCCTGTGTAACTATACAAGCAACTACCAGTAAGTCCTGAGGTTGAAGCTGAGGCCTAGAAAATACGGTCCTTTGGTGCTGCCAAAATGCCATGAGACTCAGAATGAGAATTGTATTTGTCTATCAGCTACAAAATGTGCCTGTGTGTATATAGACAAGGTCAGCACATGTAAGTACAACACACATTGAGACCCTTCAAGGATATAATTAAGGTTTAGAAAGACCATCATTTCCTTCTGAACCCAAGTAATAGAAGGCTATTTCCATGGTTTACTAGCAGCAGCATTTTGGAATATACTGCCACCAATCAAAAGATACTAAGTAAACCACATGACCCTGTCCCCCTTCTCCAATTTTACCGCACGCCACTATCTCATTTGCAGAAGAATCCAAAACTCTCTCATTTATTTCAGTTAATAATACATAATAAGAGATAGAAGTATATTTAACAAATGGTCATCATTATTTTGTTAATAGGTATTAAGTCAGAACATTGGCAGAACAAAAAGGAGAAAATTAAATAGTAGCTATATTAAGATGCAGTACAAAGAAAAGTAGAACTAAAATAAAAGTCATGAAGACACATCATGGAGCCTGAAACATTACCTAGTTAAATTGCAGCCTTAATTTTCTGGGTGGAAGTTTGGCAAAATCACATTTTATTCTAAACTAAAAAGAAAAAAACCTCACTCACAAAAAAGCGCTGTCTGTACTAACATTGCAGAAGTAGAAACTGAAAGCTCCCACCCTGCTCTACATTCACTTTTTGTCCCAGCTCTTAGTGTCCTTTGGCAAGTCATTTTTTCTCTTGTCATCTTATTAAGGCCCCTCGTAGACATCTCTTCTTAGGAGGCAGAAAACTAAAAGCAGTTCCAGGCTGTGAGGAGTTTCTTTCATGTGAATGAGCATCCTGGAACAAGAAAGGGCTTCTAATGATGCTGGCCACCTCTAATTTCTAGACAAAGTACATTTTGGTCTGGGATGACACTCAAAATATTTATCAATCAGTACAGCACCAGCCAATCAGACTGAGCAAGTCCTAGAAGCCTCTAGTCAGGCAGATGTTAAACTTCCAGAAGGTCCAGGCTGGGCCCACTCAGCCATGAGGCACAGGAAGCCCAGCACCTAGAACCCACAGTACTTTTGAGGGCTAACAAAAATGTTTTCATTTCTTTTAGAAAATCAGAATTAAAAAAAGAATATAACAACATGAATATAACAACTTACAAAATTGTACACTAAGCATGCTAAAATGGTAAATTTCATATTATGTATATTTTACCACAATAAAAAAGTGTAGATGCAGTTTTGATAAACTAACCCTATTAAATGATAGAAACTCATAGCTGAGCCAGGAGATGATGCCTGTAACATAACATCCATAAACATCTCACAGCAGAAATGGTGACACCTAGTATGCAGAAAATTTTGCTTAAAATAGGGTATAGAAGTCCAAAAGTACTTCACAGGAAAAAAACCATGAGTATTATATGCTTTAGTTTTGTGTAATAACACTTATTCACTTATTGGTAATAATTTCAGGAAGGGTAACAATAACAGGGTCATAAAACATGACCATAAAAATATAGGAACAGTCAAAAATAGGCAGGGAGACGGCCTAAAAGAAGGGGGAAAAGATAGGTAATCTTTACAAAATGCCCATGAGAAATATTCCCTAAAAGTATATTTCTTTAATAAGATTTTAAATAAAAAACCAAATATAATCCAACTTGGGCTATATTTGTCTTTATACCAGTGCTGTTATAAAATGTGTAGCATTTTTTCATTTGTTAATTTTTAACAGAAGAAAGGGGCCCATGAAGACAAAAGTGCTTAGGGCCCAAGAAAAGTCATTACGCAATCCTGGGTCCAGGGAGTCCACGGGAGGGGCTGGGGCTGCTCAGGTGGCGGTGTTCTGAGGACGCACAAGGCCCCAGCAAATCTCTGATAGCACAGAAACACCAATATTTTAACAATACTATATCCATAACAGTACATAGAGGCCTGGTGATAGGACAGGCCAATCCTGTGGTTACCGGCAATAATTCTTAAACAGATGCAGCCTCTTTTCTTTCCTATCATGAAATACTGCATGGACCCCATGTGGTCAATTTAGGATCCATGCCAATTTTAAAACACAATTCTTTATTAAAAACTTCCTTAACTTTCTATTTCTGAATGAACAAGGGTATGCAACACTTTTTTATTTAAAGGTACTCATATCTCTGCAAAGATAATTCAATAGGCTGTTCTATATAGGAAAACAAAATGGTACTTCATACCTGATACTGACCAACCAGATGTACCTGAATAGCAGCTGCATGGCTGGGAGACCCATTAACCTCCCAAGTGCTCCCCAAAGTTTAGTGCAGGCTTGGTCATCTGATTCAGTTTGGGGCCCCACCTTTCTTTCCTGCTGTCTTGTAGATTGATTTCCAATACCCATATTTAGAAGCTAGCCAACACTCGGTCTTTTCATTTTCACACCTTAAGTCAGTCGCTGATTTCACTGTAGAAACTCACACCAGTGGCCACATACATCCTGGAGTCTGTCATTCCCCAGAATTGTCCTATCTCTGAAATTCCAAAATTTCCAGTACATCCCCTTTCCTCCTTACCTCCAATTCTTTGAGCCTCTCTCATTTCTTCGCTACCATGCTTGTTCTGTTTCTCAACAATTTTATTCCCTTGGCCTTTCAACTTCCTGGGTTTGCTAGTCTTTTCCCCAGCTAATTCTTTTTCTTACTCATCCTTTGTCTGGTGGACTCTTCACTATTATCTTCAGCTTACTTGTCCCCTGTCCTAAAGGCTCATGTACCCTGCAATCAGCCAGCCTTGGACCAGCCCTCTAATCTACCTTCACTGCAACTTTTCTTCTATTTTGGTTCTTTGGGAGAAAGATGAGGAAACCTTTAAAAGAAGGTATCTTTCATTAAAATTGGAGCGAGCCATAATCAAAACCCAGCATAGGAGGTGGAATTCTAAAGTAGATTGCAATTCTCTTTCATTACTCCCCTTGGAAAAGATTTCATAGCTCTCTAAAACTCTGTATTTCCTTACTTATGTCTAGAGCTATGGTGTGATAACTTGTACTACCTTTAAGCTCCTATTATTCTGTCCCACTTTATATAAATATGATTTAAGCAAATATGAGATAATATAAAAATTAATAGTCTCAATTCATCCATAAAATTTGAAATAATATGAATCCAAATATTTTAAGATGTCATTAAGAATTGCATAATTGCCAAAGTGGTAGACTGAGTGAATGGTGATTTATTTATGCTAAGGCCACATGGTGAGGTATCTAGCAAGTAAGAAAATATTCTGCTTCATTTGTTAGTGTTTTATGAAGTATACACTTGTTTGTATGCATAACTTCAGTCACTATTCTGCTGTTACATAACCATCTATTTATAATTTAAAATACTTTTCGTATCCTATAACAGTGTAATGCAAGCATTCATTAAATAGAGGTGCTAGAAAAAATGCCAGAAACCTGTCTCAAAATCAATTACTTTTCATTTGGTATGAAAGTTGGAGATGAATGAAGAAAACCCTAAATAAAGCCAAACAACTACCATGGCATGCTGTGTTGTTAATGTGGAAAAAAGCAATGGAGAAATATTAGAAATAACACTGAAGAAGTTAAAATCATAAATATAAAACACATTGACTAAAGATTTATGCAATTTGAGAATACAACCCACATTCTTTATATGTCTGCCTGTGAGGAAATTAGTCCTTAAAACTTTGTTAAGTTTTTAATTATGTGTCTTCAACTTCCTTTTGTTTAAATATGGAGCCAAATTCCATGTATATAAAGGCCTGAGTTGCATTTTTAAGTAATAATTTGTTTCTTTGTAGTTTTTCTGATTTTAAATTATCATTCTAAAAAGTATAGTCAACTACAATCTCGCAATTCAATGGCCAACATCACTAGCACTTTGACAGTTTCTTCTGTTTTTCTCTACATTTCTACATAAATAAAATATACATTCAACTTTATATCTTAATGTTTTTCTTAGCCTTAAATGAAAACATACCATGACACTAAGAACTATCTATGGATGTTAAAAAGGTTACATATATTTTATCATGTTATTAGAACATATTTGATTAGTACTATTCCTAATAGTAAAACATTAAGTACTTTCCAAGTCTTTCCATTATAAATAATCCAGTGATAAGTATTTTTAGATATAAACTTTATCTCTAGTTTATATTATTTTTCATTGGAAAAATTTCTTAGAAGGAGAACTATTAAAGGAAATAATATCTTGATATATAGTGCCAAATTTCTTTCCAGAAAAATGAAAACAATGAATAATTTGCTTGGCAACAGGTAAAAAGAACCCATCTCAAGTGGAGTTGTGGAGCTGAGTGAAAAAAGTAAAGGAATTAAGAAGTACAAATTGATAGTTACAAAACAGTCATGGGGCTGTAAAGTACAGCATAGGGAATATAGTCAATGATGTAATAGCTTTGTATGGTGCCAGGTGAGTACTAGAATTTTGGGAGGATCACTTTGTAAATTATATGAATGTCTAATCACTATGCTGTGCACCTGAAATGTTGACTGTAAACTATCATTGAAAAATAAAAGAATATATAAAGGAAGAATCCACCTCATCCCATCTTCACTCCACTATTAAATATATAAATTAAATTTATAATTAATTTAGTTTTCCAGTCTTCTAAAATGGTAGTTATCCCTTTTATTTAAGATTTCTGTCCCAGTTATGTAGTGAACATGTATCAAAAAAAATAATGGCTGCCAAACAATGATCTATTATCTTCTTGGAATCTCTCGTGGGTTTCAGTAAGATGGTATCTAGAGTTGGAGTCTGGGCTCAGTTAGGCTGAATGTCCAAGATGGCTTCCTTACTCATAAGTCAAGTTCAGCAATGTTTCTCTTCATGGTCTCTCCCTCTAGCACAGTAACTTGGATTTATTACATAGTGGCTCAGATCTTCCATGATTTGGAAGCAGTCTTCTTAAAAGCTAGGCCTAGATCTAGAACAAGGTCACTTCTGCTACATATTACTGATCAAATCAAGGACCTGACAGCCCAAATTCAAAGGGTCGAGAAATATTCACATCTTTGTGGGAAAGCAGCCTGTGCAAACAGGAAGGTTTTCCATCTTTGGAGATAAACTATCATATCATCTCTATTGATCTTTATTGATCTAGACTTTTCCTCATAAAAGTATTTTAAATCTGTGTTGCTATAGTAATTTGTATGCTTTTTCTTTTATAGTTTATTGACTAGTTAGTGCCAATATGAGGGAAAGATACTGTCTTTGATATGCGTATTTTGTATTTACCTACCTTACTTATTCATTCTAAATACATCACAATAATCATACTATCTGAAAATAAATCTTTTCTTCTCTTTTTCAATAATCAAATCTCTTATTTATTACTGGTTAAGTCTTTCATAACAAGGGTAATAGGATGAAGCCTTGTTTTGTTTCAATTGTTTAATTTTTAAGTACAAGTATATTCAAGTTGTAAAATAGACATACTTTATCAACATACACATTTCCCAGAACTAAGTTAAGCCACTTACTTTTATGTGTCAATGCAATACAAATGAATAGAAAGGTAGGTTCTTATTCCAAATAAATTGAATTCAGGAACAGGGATAATAAAACAAGGTGAGGAAGAAAGTAACTAATATATTTTAGATACTGCAATATTTTCCCTGAAATCTATAAACATTCAAAAATAAATCATAACCATGAAACATTCCATTGACTCCCACAGATAGCTAATATGGCTAAATAAATATAAAACATCATAAATCTCAGCAATTTGTCCTTTCTTCCCAAGCTTGATTATATACAGTAGATGTAAAGAATCATTTTATGTACATAAACAAGTATTAGAATAGGGCTTTTCAGCCTTCTTATACTCACAAGTGGCTGGTAATCATATGGTGGAGTGTAGCTTTCAGCATATGTTGTCAATGCATACCTAAGAGGGATGGATAAGTTGATGTTTGAGAAAAGAATGATTCCCAAAAGAAAGATATTGAAAATTTTTAGTGGTATGTATTTTACATGAAATAAAAATATTTTAGGAGTTCCCTGGTGGTGTAGTGGCTAAGGCTTCAGTGCTGTCAACGCTGCGGCCTGGGTTCAATTCCCAGCCAGTAAACTACCCACATTAAAAACAAAAAAAAATTTTAAGGAGGAGTGTCCTTAATAAAAATTTTAAAACCCACAACTATCCCAGGCCTTGTTTATAGTGTTAACTATCACCAGCATGGTGTTCTTTCTTTATTACTTCCAACTCTGCACCAACTACTATTCTCCTGTGCTAATGATATGCTACCAATCCCAAGTTCCTGAGTTCAGGTCCATTCCAGACTTTGGGGATTCTTTTTACCACCCACTTTCTGCCTCTCAAAACTTTTCGGTCTTACGCCCCATGTTCTTTCTGAGATGACAACTGAAAAGATAACAGAAAACAAACAGGAGGACTGAGATAACAGAGCTTCCCCAAACTCCCTCTATCCCATTATACACACAGAAATGCTGGAGGAAATACATCCTCTCTTCCCCAAGAGTACAGGCATAGCCAAGCTTAAGAGGGAAACCCTGGGGTGCAAGAAGAGTATACTCATTTGAATGGGAAGCCAAAGGCTGATGCTCTAAGTACAGGGGCTGGAGTTTGAACTGCATATTGACAGCAGAAGACGTGGTCTTGGATGGGTTCCCAGAAGGCAAAAAGCTAAACTCCTATTCACAACCAGGAGTCTGCAAAGACTGTATCTCCACACAAAGGAGATTAAAAAAACTTCAGTAACCAGTCCAGAGAAACTTGCAAGAAACTTTCTCTCTGTTTGGAACTCAGGGTGGGGGAAAATTATTTTCCTATGAAAAATTAAAGCCCTTCTTCTGTTGCTGGCAATATTATGAGACTAGATGGTCAAAGAAACTCCTGTGAGAACTGCACACCTAAAAATATTGGGCACAAGGAAATTTAAACATATTAATGATGACTGAGCTGTGTGAATGTAAGAGAATTCAACAAGCAAAGAATTCCAAAACAACAGGGAAGTCCAACTTAGAATGGTTATTGGATACAGTTGCTAATATTTACCTGGTGGTAACCACCAATTCCTGACAGCTTTTCAGAGTGTGGTTTCCAGAATAGCAGCATTAGTATTACCTGGGAACTTGATAGAAATGTAAATACTGGACAGTGAAAAACTGAAACCTTTTTGTAAAATCAGGAACATGACGGGGGGTGGGGGGGGTCCCATCACCACTGTTATTAAGTATTGGAAGTCTTAGCCCGAGCAATCAGACAAGAGAAAAAAGGAAAATGCATCCAAATTGGAAATGAAAAATTTAAATTGTCACTTTTTGCAGATGACACAATTCTTTATATAGAAAATCCTAAAGACTCCACCAAAAAATATTTTAGAAACAATAAATGAAAACAGAAAAGTTGCAGGATACAAAATCAATGTACAAAATTCTATTGCAATCCTATATACTACCAATAAAATTTCAGAAAAAAAATCTTTTAAAATACCTTTTGCAATTGCAACAATAAGAATAAAATACCTAAGAATGAACATAAAGGATGTGAAGGAGCTATACATTGAAAATTATAAGACTCGAGAGGAGAAGACAAGATGGCAACTGGAGAGGAGGTCCCTAAAGCCTCTCCCAGAAAATACAATTGAACGGCCGTCCAGGAGCCAAGAAAGAGGACCCTGAGTGACAAAACGGCTGTTGAGAAATCCACAAATCACAAGTAAACACCTGAAGGTTGGCAAGAAGGGGACAAGTTGGGGAGAGGGAAGGGAGCAGAGACTGCAACAGAACCCGAGCGGCGCAGTTCGGGGGAGGGGAGAGGCTACGAGGGAACCGAGCTTTGGAACTTTAGAGCGGTAGAAGGGCTGAGCGAGGACTCTGAACTGCAAAGATGACACCCCAGCTCTAAGCCCCCTGGAGACCTACACAGGGTTGCAGTTCCTGTTCCCAGCCTGCTGCAAAGGCGACCCTGCTGTCTCAGGCCAGGCCCACAGCTTTGGACTTATGGAGCGGGCACTTCCTCATGCACCCCAGAGTTCTGAAAGCAGTGTGAGCCCTTAGACAGCCAGGTGCTGAATCAGGGCTGGGAAGAAAGACTGATTTGATAGCATTAACCCCAGCCAGCAGAAACAAGCCCTGAAACAGCTTCCCCAGAAAAGGGCAGAAGGCAGCCCGCCTTTGGAATGCCTTTTGTTGGCCTCTCCCCAAGATATATGCGCATAGCCTCCAATCGCAGTAGGAGATCAGAAACAAGGAACAAACAGCCCCCTCTCCCCCAAAACTTGATGCCCAGTGCCACCTAGTGTCTGCCCTACAGCAAGACACCAAAAAAGCAATAATCTGGGCACTGAACATAAAGCCCTCATGCCAAAGAGGAAGAACCCAGTGGACAGGATGAATTCCTTAAAAACTAAAACTCCTCAGAAAGAACATGAAATTTACCCAGAAGACAGCTTGTTACAACTGGAAGGGTCTCATTTAAGTGACGGAGAATTTAAAGCAGCCATTCTAAAGGCTGTGAGAGAAATGAAAACGTATTGGCAGAACACCATAGCTGAGATAAATAAAATAAAAAAAGGATATAAATGACATAAAAAAGGATATAAATGACATAAAAAAGGAACTCTGTGAACAAAAAGAACAATTTAACAAAGAAATTCAAAACATAAGAAAGATTGAGACGGAAATACGAGAAATAAATAATACCATAAAAGAAGTGAGAAATGAAATAACTGCCATAGGAAACAGGACCAACCAGATGGAGGAAAGAATTAGTGATA
>PVJL010010696.1:0-18071 GCA_004026885.1 Lyroderma lyra
TCGGTCTCTGCTCCCTTCCCTCTCCCCGACTCGCCCCTTTCTCGCCAGCCTTCAGGTTTACTTGCGATTTGTGGATTTCTCAGCAGCCGGTTTGTCACTCAGGGTCCGCTTTCTTGGCTCCTGGTCGGCCGTTCAATTGTGTTTTCTGGGAGAGGCTTTAGGAACCTCCTCTCCAGTCGCCATCTTGTCTTCTCTCTGTAATGACGTTTTTTCATGTTGCGTAAAAGTCGGATGGTGTGTACCAGTAGTTTCTGAGACAGGTCATGGTGGCCCATTGCAGAATTGAATTGTGGAGTCCTCAGGGGTATCTACAGTAAAGTTGCCTGGTTTCAGGAACCAAGGGAGTCTCTGGAAGGCATTATGTGAATAAGATCCTTATTGGGTGGGACAGGTAATAGTAAAGTTGGTATTACAGCCTCAGGTCTTCCCCACCAGGATATAAGAGGAACCTAAGGATGTCCTTTTGATGCACAGAGGTAGAGTATTATGTCTATTTGGATGTATAATGGATTTTTCTCAGGTCTCAAGGGCAGCCAAAAAGTCTTATTGTATTTGTACTAAGAGAACATTAGCCCCTGTAATCATGCTGCATAAGGAGAGATTCCATGCAGGAGATATGCTTAAGTGGGCCTCTACAGGGACCAAATCCCTATCAGTAGTAGCAGGATAGTCCCTTCTTCAGAAGAAGAGGGAGTTAACACAGATCCAACAATTATGTGTAAATGTGGAATTGGTCTTTTTGAGAATCTGTAAAATTTGGGGTGGTGAGTATAGCAAGAATGTTATTTGTTGATATAAGTGATTTTAGGTTGGCTGTTAGAACAAAATTAGCAAGAATTGAATAGGGACCATCCTATTAAACCTAGCCAGGATAAAGTAATTAAAAATGTGCTGGATAGTTCTAGCCAGAATGGAGATTATAAGCTCTCAAGCACTGGTCGAGAGCTATAATATGATCCAAAGAAAAGGAACAGGCCAGAAAGTGGGGATTTGAAAACATCAAGGTCAATTGTATTTATCTGGTTGTTTCTTATAAAGGAGCTTGAGTCCTTCCATTGGTTTATAGAAGTAGATGTCCACAGCTTTGTCAGGTGTTGCTAAGTCCAGTGACCAGCTCCAGAGCAAGCCTTATTCAAGATAGGTGTACCCAGGATGGGTGCCTAAATAGTTTCACCATGGTGGATGTTGTTAGTAAACCTGGAAGGGACCTTTCCATACTGGTTGTAAAGTTTGAGATTGATGTGGGAGTACCTTTGGGAAGACCTAGGCTCTGGGATTGACCTTTAGGTATTCTTAGGTGAGTAGAGAGTGGTCTGGGACAGGAAGGTTGGCATTAGAGTAGGAATATAGTTCCTAAGGATTTGGCCTAGAGTAGTGTGGTGTAGGTGGCCAAAGAATTAAATTCTGGATCTAAAAGAGGTCTGTAGATAAAAAGGGCCTTTCATAGAGCAGTTCTAAGGAGCTAAGGTGAATATCCATTTGTGGGCTAATCCTGAGTTGTAATAAAGCAAGAGGGAGGAGCTGGACCTAAGGTAATAGCAATTCCTGTGTAAATTTTGTACGGTGTCTTTTTAGGAGACCATTTGCTTTCTCTACCTTTCCTGATGACTGATGGTGCCAAGCTGAATGTAGAAGGTATATAATCTGAAGAGGCTTGCAAATTTCTTGAGTAATTTGGGAGATAAAGGCTTCTTCATTGTCATTTTGTAGAAAATGTGGTAAACCAAAACAGGGGTAACTTCAGAGGCCCTCTCTGTTTTAAAAGAGAAATCCTCAACCATCCTGTGAAAGTGTCTATAAGAACTAAGAGATATCAGTGTTCTTTACAGAGGGGTATATGGGTGAAGTCTATTTGCCAATCTTCTCCTGGAATATGTCCTTGCTTTTGTACAGGTTCAAGGAGGGAAGAGGCTTAAGATATCCCTGGGGATTACCCTAAAGACATATGGGACAAGTTTTAGAAATGCTCTGTAATTCTGCTAGAATATTGTGCCTAAACAATGGTGTTTAACTATATCTGTGAAGTCCTTTGCTCCTAGACTGGCAGCATAGTGGAGATTACAGATAGGCTGACCAGACATATCATTTAAATGGGACAGAAAACAATGGTACTGTTCCATTTCAAATAGTATGTGTGATCAGCCTAGTTTCACTGGGCTAAATTCAAGGTGTGTAATGTTTGAAACTGAAAAGTACCATTGTTTTCTGTCCATTTAGAATGGTATGTCTGGTCAGCCTAGATTACAGAGGAATTTCCATTGAGAGGCCTGGGGTATGAGCAATCTTCCTTGCATGTCTATAACCAGCCCTAAGGATTAGGAGTATATATCCCTTTTCCTTTGCTCCCTGTGCTCCTTTAGGGGTATAATTGGGCTGAGAAGTACAATTCACTGGTAAGAGGGAAAGAACTTTAATTTCATCTATACAAAGGGCAGCTGTCTTTTCTATCTTATCAGCAAAATTATTATCCAGAGATATTTCATTCAGATTAGATTGGTGTCCCCTGCAGTGAGTGACAGCTACTATTGCTGGGTATTTGACTGCCTCAAGTATTTGTAAAACTTCAATCCAGTGTTTTATGGGACTATTTTGAGCTGTTAAGAAACCTCTCTCCTGCCAGATTGGTGCATGTGCATGCAGAACATGATGAACATATTTAGAGTCAGTGTAAATTATGATTTGTAGGTCATTTGCCAAGAGTAAAACCCTGATTAGAGCAATTAATTTGGCCTTTTGGGCTGGGGTTGAGATGGGTAAACAGCCAGCCTCAATTACTTCTGTGGCTGAAACAACAGCATAGCCTGCTTTTCATTTTCCCTGACTTATAAAGCTACTGCCAACAGAACCAGATTGCATCATGGTCTGGTGAAGGAGTATCTTCTAAATCCTCCCTAACAGAGTGGAATAGATTAAGGACTTCCATGCAATTATGCTCTGTAGGTGTATTTGGCTCTGGCAGCAGAATGGAAGAGTCCAAGGTGTTAAAGGGTTTAATGGTTAAATCCAGAGAGTCAAGGAAAAGGGTTCTGTATCGGATAATCCAGTTGTTTGACATCCAGGAGGGTCTATGGCCTAGAGAATGTCAATAACCTGATGAGGGCTAGAGACAGTCAATGACTGGTTAAAGATAAATTTTAGTCTCTTTTATAAGTAAGGCTAGGGTTATCAAAATTCTAAGGCAAGGAGGCCAGGCTTAAGCTACTGGCTCTAAATTATTGGATAAATAGGCTACAGGTCAAGAATCTGTGCCTAGTATTTGGATTAGTAGCCCTAGTATTATTTCCCTTCTCTCAGAAACATGGAGTGAAAAGGGTTTAGGGAGTTTTGGGAATGCTAGGGCTGGCATCTCAATTAGCACCTTCTGAAGGGTGATGAATGCTTGTTCTAGCTCCACATTCTAATCTAAATGTTTATAATCTGGATCCTTTAGAGCTTGATATAGAAATGTGGCTATGACTTTAAAGTAGGGAATCAAAATTCGACAATATCCAATCATGCCTGAAAAGGTTGATTGTCTCTTAATGGTCAGGGGCTACATAGAGGTAATGAGCTCCTTTCTCAAGGTGCTGAGTTACCATTGTCCCAGTGTAAGAATGAATCCCAAATAAATAACTTGTTTAGAAGTCTGGGTGTTTGGAGATGACACTGTATATCCCCATTGGGCAAGAAAATTTGGGATTTGAATAATATATTGTTCTGAATACTGCTTTGACTGGGCTGTGGATTAAAAGATCATTTACATATTGAATGACAGTGGCACCAAGGAGTGAGCATTTTCTTAGGTTCCTAGCTAAAGTTTGTCCAAATACATGGGAGCAGTCATGGAAACCTTGCGGTAAGACAGTTCAGGTAAACTGTTGATGGACTTGAGTATGAGGGTACACTCAAGTAAAGGCAAAAAAAAAAAAAAAAAAGCAAGCAACCTGGGATTGAGGGTCTAAACTCTAAAGGAATGCAAAAGAAGACATTATTCAGATCCAGGGCCATGAACCATTCTGTCCCTGAGATACTAGCCCCAATAAGATGTATGGATTTAGTATTAGTGGTATATTGAAATAACTGCCTCACTTATTATCTGGAGGTCCTGAACTAAGTGATTTTGGCCAGACTGCTTTTTAACTGGCAGAATTGGCATGTTGCAATGAGAATTACAAGGGATTAAGAGGCCATGGGTAAGGGATTTCTTAATGGTTGGCTGTAAGCCAAGTTGTGCCTCTCTTCTAATAGAGTATTGAGGTTTAAAAGAAAAAGAAGCGAGATTCTTTAATCTAATTTGAACAGAGGTTGGCTCATCCTAGCGTTTCTTGCTCTCAGACTATAGGGGGAACTTGGGCTCTTATTTCTGGGGGAATATATGTAATATATGTTTGTAGGTTTTGCATCATGTCCTAGCACAATAAGGGAATGAGATAGTGTGGCATGACTAAAAAACCGTGGGTAAAAGCTCGATTTCCAAAACAACATGGCAAGAGCAATGTGTGTCTGCAGGTGGTAAGCTTGCCTTCTATTCCAGTAAAGACAAGAAAAGATTCAAGAGTCAGGCCAGAGTGTTGGAGAAGGGCACAGTGAGTTACTTCCATATCAATAAGAAAAATAATATTCTTATCTGCCATGTTAAATGTACCCGGGGCTCAGCCGCCATGATGTGAAGGAGGAAAGCTTGGATAAACCCCGGGCCTGTAAGAGAAGTAGTTCATTGTCATTTGGTTCATAGACTACAATGACTATTGTATACGTATACAACTGGTTGAATATGGTGCCCTTTTGGCCTGTGTGGAAGTGAGATGATCCCCCTGCTTGAGGGGAGAGGGGACAGTTCTCCAAATACCCCTCCTTTGTACAAAGGGACTGTGGGTTTGGAGGGGCTCTCTTAGACTGGCAAGGGCATTCTTTGCTCCAATGTTATTCCTGATAACATTGAAGCAGACATTGGAGGCTCCCTTCTGGGGTCTCCCTTTATGGGGGTCTGTCCCTGGGTAAGACTATGCAAGCCGGGTGCTGGCAAGGGCAGCAGCCATTAGGTGAGCCTTCCTCCAATCCTCTCTATCCCGCCTTTCTCTAGAATTCTTCTGAGCCTCATCTCAGTTATTATAGACCTTGAAGATCATGTCTAAAAATATGGGGACAGATATCTGGGGCCCTAGATTCAGCTTCTGTAATTCCCTCTGAATTTCCAGAGCAGATTGCCTGATGAAATGGCAAGAATAGTAATGCCTTCCTGACTGGTAGACTCTAACTTAACTATATTTCCGCATGGCATCAGCCAGGTGGGATTGAAAGAGGGCCGGATTTTCATTTGGTTTCTGAGTAATTTCTTTAAGTTTTTTATAATTAACAGTCTTAATTATGCCCTTTTTCATGCCTTCAATGAGGCAAGTTATTATATGGTTTCTTCTATGCCTGCCTTGCCCCTGAAACCGGTAGTTCCAATTGGGATCATGGTTGGGAACTGCCTCTGCTCTGATCCACTATTGATTAGGGTGTCTGGCCACTGTTTCATCTGCATGTCTTTGAGCCAGGGGTCAAATATGTTTGTTTGTTTTTTTTTCTTCTAGGTGCAACAGGAATTTGGAAGGATCTTCAGAATAACTGCCTAATTTTGCCTCTGTGCTAAATTACCATGGGAAAGGGAACATGTATGCTGATAGTGTCTGCTTCCCCATTAGTGACCTCATGGAGTGGCATCATTGAGTTGGCCTTAAAATGGGTGCCACTATAATACCCTCAGGATTCAGACCTGTTGTGAGTGATGCGGGGGCCAAAGGGACAGCAGGGGTCTCATCATTTGGAGGAAGCAGGATGATAGGAAATATATTGGGACCATTAATGGCAGAAGGGGAAATGAGGTGTGCTGGGACTTGTGGCCCTTGTCTGAGAGAAATCTGAGACAACAAGGGATCTTCTGAAAGGTCAGGTGGGGAAGATTAAGTAAACTTTGCAAGACACATGTGACATTGTTTCCTTAGGTCTAGGTTCTGACTGAGGACCATAAATGCCTAGATATAGGTGACCTCAGATCATTTCTGGAATTGGCCACAGAAAAGATCTAATTGCAGCATTGTATTATAATTAAGAGTGCTATTCGTTGGCCAAACCTCCTGGTCATCTAGTTTGTATTGTGACCAAGCAGCATTGCAAAAGAGTATCATTTTGCTCTTTTTGAGGGATGACAGATCAAACTGCATCCAGTAAAAAGAGAGTCTAAGGGAAAATTGTTTGGGATGAATGAGCTACTTTTCATGGCCCTGAAGAAAAAGAGAGATGGTACTGGTCAGCAGTCTGAGCAGGAGATTCAAAGGCATCCCCCTGAATCTCTGAGGATATCCTAGGAGGACAGACTGGCCATATGTTGTAGGAGTATACCCGCTCCCCCAGAAATAGGCCCTGGGGTCAGGGAAAACCCCTGGAGTTAGAGACCCCTCTATTCATGGCAATTCCTGGTGCTCCACAAGTGTCTCCAGATGCAACACTCACCAGGTGGCCTCAGACTTGCAAGATGTAGAGATAGAGTATAGAAAAATGAGTCAAATGCCTGTGTAAGCTAAAAGAAGCCCATGGGGACTGTTCTGGGCTTCTGACTGCCAGAGAGTGGCCCCGGCCAAGAATTGTTAACTCCCAGAAACCCCATCAAGAGTTCTTGAGAAACTAAGAAGGGAAAAGAAAGGAGACTAACAGCATGTGTGGATTCACCTGGAAAAGCTGCCATTGCCAAACTGTGCCACATGCTGCAAGTTAGGTACCTGAAAAGGGTTGAGTTCCCAAGGGAAGGAAAGAGCTTTCCTTTAACAGCAGAGAAGATGCCCATTCAGGCCACTGAATATAGTATCATGCTTGCTCACGGGTGTGAAAAAATTCACAAGACAAAGGGGGAAAAAAGGTAGTTTTATTAAGTACACTCAAGGTAGAGTGGGCAATGGGCTACGGACTCTAGTAGCTAGCCTTATATAGGGGAAAAATCATCAGGGTTACTAGGGAGTTGGGGTTGTGGGCTTTTACGGATTGGGGCTAAGGCTGAGAGCAATTGATCATGGCTTCAGCTGCTGGTGTCAGTCAGAGCATTGTTCAGTCACTTTCCAGGACATGTGATCTGTGGGGCCATTCTGCTTTTGAGTCCAGAGCTGAAACACAAGTGAGGCCAAGATGCTATCTTTAGTTGACTGAAACTCTATTTCTATGGTTAATGGACCTGAGGATTTTTTCCTAAAACGTATTTTGTTATTGATCAGAATCTGATGTTGTGGAAGCTTAATAATTAAGTGGAGTGAACATACAATGTGTGTACAGGTAGATAGAAAGAATGTAAGTAAGTTACAGTTCTACCATGCTTAAACAAAGCCAGTTTGGAAATAAGGAATATGGTTTCTTTCAAAATTCAGTCATCTGTTGTGTAGTAATCACAGGTTTTAACCCAGGGCATTGTTCTCTCAAAATGCAGCTGTTTGTTAGGCCATAACCATGAGTCCTGACCCTGCCAGCAATTTTCTAACTGTGTTAGCCCTACCTCATCAGTATAGATTTCAGGAAGTGATGCAGTATTTAGGCAAGTTCTGATATTATTTGCCCCACTGCTCATCTGAGCCCAACCTGTCTTCTGAGATATGGAAACAACTGTTGAGTGACCCCTGGGACCAAGTCTGCACATTGTGCACCCAGATATGAGGCTATAATTCGTTGGGCCTTGGTCTTTTCTCTTTTGTAAACCCTTAACCCAGCCTTCATCTGGAAGCCCCACACTCTTTGCTTTATCTCAGTGTAGTTGCCAATGTTGACTCTGACAATCCCAGAAATCTCTCTGCTTCTCTCCGTATCTCCACAGTCCTGGTTTGCTCTGCCAACCTAAGGAGATACCTTCTGACAGGGTGGAAAGGAGAGGCACTATGTCAAGAAGGAATCTCTGAAGCACACCTTCTTGGGTGCCCCTGTTATCAGGTCAGACATAGACACCTCCACAAGCACCCAAATACCTCCTCATGTGTATTCGCTAAGCCCACCACATGCTCCCAGTGCTGATTACAAAGGAAAAATGAGGAACCTTTGGTAGGACCAGCTGCCATTTCTCCTGACCCAGGGTGTGGGTTTTCATGAAGCTGGCAGACCCACCTGCCCCTCACTTCACAACCATTCTACCTTCAATTGGCTGCATTGCCTGACGCATTAGGAGGTAAAGTGAGCTTGTAGCAGTACTTCTCCCTTTACTCACTGGGGAATCTTCACCATCCTTGCTGGTAATAGGGGACTGTGAGGAGTGGGTTGGCTACTCCACTTCAGTGTACTCAGCCAGGAAGAGCACCTAAGAAAATTTGTGATTACCTCAGGAGTTGCTCTGTCTTCTTCCTGCTGCTTCAGCTGCCACCACCTCACTCCCCATATCACCTTGAGTATTGATGCTTTAGCAGCTGGGGCACTATTACCCATTCTATTTTTTTCCTTTGGCAGCGTACAATTTTTTGCTAACCTTTGGATGAAGTGACCTGGTTCTGGATATGTAGGGGTGTGGAGTGTCTAGCAGAGTAGACTAACACGGAGGTGAAGATTATGGACTCCAGTCATTTTTAATCATGGGCCTTGGGAAAATTTAAAGCAGGCATTCTCAACCTATAGCCCAGGATGACTTTGAATGCAGCCGAACACAAATTCTTAAAACATTATGAGATTTTTTTATGACCTTTTTTATTAGTTCATCAGCCGTCATTAGTATTAGTGGATTATATGTATGGCTCAAGACAATTCTTCCAATGTGGACCAGGGAAGCCAAAAGGTTGGAGACCACTAGTTTAAAGCTTCAGTTTTTTAATCTGTATAATTGAAATGATTGTTATATTTCTTTTGTAGGATTGTTATTGACCTAAATGAGGAAATACATATAATATGATTAATGTTGTGACTGGTCCATTGAATTTTATAATAACAAGTAGTAATTGTTCCCTATTACTTGCAAGTGGTCATTCTACTGTCATCTTAACCTACATATAGGTGTTCTGCAACTGCTCAGAACATGGACTGAGAAGAAAGAAGGAGAAAGAGTCACATTCAGTGAGAGAATTGTTGCTTTCTTAAGAGCTCTGAAGCTTGTCACAGATTTCACCATGTATCTCTTGATACAGCCAATCCTCACTCAATGATTTACCTGTTTAACAACCACTCAGACTTACAACCAGTTCTCCAGCATAGGGAATCCCCTTCCTCAGTCTTTGTCTCTTTTCCCAAGTCAGTTAGTATTCACTACATGAAGAATTTGCCATCATGCAAGACTATGCATTTCATTTTTAAGTGTGGTGTTGCATGATAGCTATTGAAAAATACATATGCTATGATACACGACACACCACAAGACATCTGCCTTTAAGTTCCTTGCTGAATCAGTTTGCTTAATGACCGAGTCATAAGAACATAACTCGGTCATTAAATGAGGAGTGCCTCTAAATAAAGATTTATCCACTCTACCTAGAGGTTTATCTTCCAGTTCCTAGTTTAAAAATAATGGCCTAAACACACATATATCTTTACCCAGCCACCCACACTACAAAGACCAGGTTAGTGATAAGACATGTGAATCAGATTTCGAAAAGGGAACCACTATTTCTTAGCAAATTAAATCTTTCTAAAAACTTTTTGTTTTAAAAATAACACACAAACAAGTTTGGGAGATTCAGTGGCTTATAGCAGCACCTGCTCCTGGGCAAGCCCAGATCTGATTGACAGTTTAACTTCTTATTTCATATCACTTTATAACTCAACAAAGATGCTTTTGTTTTTAGATAAAACTTAACAACTTTCTAATTGAAGGTCAACTTATTTACTTAATATTGTAGATCTCACATCCCTCTCTGATTAGATACAGATACTTCTCGACTCATGATGGGGTTACATCCTGATAAGCCTACCATAAATTGAAAATACTGTAGGTTAATAATGTATCTAATACATCTAACCTATCAAACATCATAGCTTAGTCTAGCCTATCTTAAATGTGCTTAGAGCACTTAGCCTACAGTTGGGCAAAATCATCTAACACAAAACCTATTATATAATAAAGTGGTGAATATTTTATGTAACATATAATTATGATTTACCACCTTCATTTCGGGCAATTATGTCGAGTTTCATCTCAAAATGAATTGCCTTCCTCTTTTTTTTTTCACCAGAAGCAGGAGACACAGGTGGGTGTTTTGCAGACTTGATGAAATGCAAAAACACAAAATACAATATCCAAAATATTTGGGCACCACAGTACACTAATAAAGTTGTAGTTATAGGTTGTTTACCCTTGAGATCTGACTGGGATAGCATCATGAGGGAGTATCATATTTCAGCCCAGGATAAGTTCAAAATTCAAAATTTCAACTATGGTTTCTGTTGAATATATATTCTCACCATCAAAGTAAAAAATAAAAACAAACATATGTCAAGCCATCTTAAGTTATGGACTGAGTGTATTATTAGTACTTTTGCCTTATCTAGACCAGTTACAAAGTAGATAAAGCAGCACATGAAATGCTTCTGCCATTAGAAGTGTTCAAGGACACTCTGAGGGTTGCTTTATTTATCCTTAATTACCCAAGAAAGTGTGATCTCATAGCATAATGTGGCCTATCCTATTTCATAAAAGGAAGCTCCCTGTTACTCCACTTGTCAAGCCTTGTTTTATCATCTGTGACACTCAAAGGAATCTCCCCTTTAGTTCTTAACCCTCTTGAAACCAGCTCCTGGACCAGAGCTCAGTTTTAGAAGCAGGAAGGCCTCAGGTAAACTTTTCATCACTGAATGGAAAAGTCTGTCAGGATAATATAGCATTGTTTAAACCTTTTGTTATTTTTAAATAATATTTTTCTCTGCATATAGAAATCTATATTATAGAAAATTTAGAAAAGGACCTCACAGTGTTATTTCTATCATTCTATGAATACACATAAATAAGATGCATATATTTTACCATTTTGTAACTCATTTTTCTCATTATTTAATGTGATAACGTCTCCAAATAATTAAAGGTTATGTTAACTCCATTTTATTGGTTCTTAGATTTAGATATACTCCAGTTTATTTAACCTAATTTCTTGTTGGGCATTTATGTTCTTACCAATTTTCACTGTTTTATTTAGGATAAAATAATCTTTCTTTTAGATAGAACTTGGTTGCACATTTGTTGTTAAATATGTGACCTTTTGTTTCTGGATTTTTTCATTAGCTAAATGCTTTTGAGTCCACATTGTAGCATGTATCAGTACTTCTTTTTTTTTTTTTATGGCCGACTGATACTTCATATTCTGTACCTATCGAAATTTGTTTATTTATTCATTAGTTGATGGATATTTAGGTTGTTTTCACCATGTTTTGGCTACTCTAAGTAATGCTGCTGTGAACATGTATTTGTCTGTTTTCAGTTTTTTGGTAGTATAAATCTAGGAGTGGAATTGCGAGGTCCTATTCTATGGTAATTCTATTTTTAACTTTTTGAGGAATTATGGCATTTTAAAAAATAGATTTTTAATTTTACAACAGTTTTGGATTGACAGAACTATTGAAAAGTTATTACAAAGAATTTATATTTATCTCACACCCAGTTTCCTCTTCTATTAACATCTAATATTAATATAGTACACTATTAAAATTAATAATGTTATATTTATACATTTTTACATTAACTACTTTCAGAGTTAATTTTTACTGAGCACCTTTTTTCTGTTCAAGGATTCCATCAGGATACAAAATTAAATTTACTCATTATGTTTTCTTAGGTTTCTTTTGACTATGACAGTTTCTCAGACTTTCATTGCTTTTGATGACCTCTTCGAAGATTAGTATGGAATTCTGTGTTTTGAGGAGGATAGCATGAACCCATCAAAACAAAGGTTCATGCTATTAGTATGACTTGTCACTGTTGATGTTGACCTTGATCATCTGGATGAGGTGGTTATTGTCAGGTTTCTCCAAAGTAAAAATTTATTTTTTCCCCTTTATACACAGTGCTGTTTGGGAGGAAGTCACTATATACAGTTTACACTGAAGTAGTGGGAACTATGCTCCATTTTCCTGAGGGCAAGAGTACCTACATAAATTATTAGGAATTCTTTTCCATAGGAGATCTGCCTCTTCTTCTACATTTATTAGTTTATTCAATCCTTTATTTATCTCAATATGGACTCATAAGTATTTATTTTATACTTCAATTTTGAGTTTAATATTATTTATTTTGTTGCTCAAATTTTTTTCAGCTTGGGTCATTGGAAGCTCTTTCAGTTGACTCTTGTGCCCCTTGACATATCCCATCATTGTGTGATGTTTTAATTTTGTTGTTTGTTTTGTTTTGTTGAGCACTTCTTTTTTTTAAATTCATTTTTATTGTTAGACTTATTGGGGTGACATCTGTTAGCAAGGATTACATAGGTTTCAGACATGCAATTCTAGAGTGCATTGTCAACTTGTTGTATAAGTTCACCACCTAATGTGACTTCTTTTTCCATCACCTTATATTTAGCTTCCCCTCCCTCCTCGCCCACACCCTCCCCTTTCTCCCCTCACTAACCCACTTGTCCCCAAATAAACATTAAACTATTGATTTTGTCCATGGTTAATTGTTTGTTCATTTCTTTTTTCTTTGTTGCTTTCAGTTTTATATTCTGCATATGAGTAAAGTCATACAGTTCTTTGTTTTTTCTGTCTGGCTTATTTCACTAAGCATGATGATCTCCAGGTCCATCCATTTTGTTGCAAATGGCAATATTTCATCTTTTATTATAGCTGAGTAATATTCCATTGTGTATATCTACCACAGCTTCTTTATCCAGTCATCGGTAGCAGGGCACTGTGGTTGTTTCCATGTTTTGGCCACTGTGAACAGCGCTGTGCTGAACACTGGGGTACATAAGTCTTTGTGGACAAAGGCTTTCAAGTTTTTGGGATAGATCTCCAGAAGGGGCATAGCTGGGTCATATGCTAACTCCTTTCCCAATTTTCTGAGGAACCTCCACACTGCCTTCCACAGTGGTTGTAACAATTTGCATTTCTACCAGCAGTGTGCAAGAGTTCCTTTTTCTCCACATCCTCTCCAGCACTTGTTATTCCTTGTCTTGTTGATAACAGCCATTCTAACAGGTGTGAGGTTGTATCTCATTGTGGTTTTCATTTGCATTTCCCTGATAGCTAATGAGGATGAGCATTTTTTCATATGTCTGCTGGCCATTTGTATTTCTTCGTGGGAGAAGTGCCTGATTAGTTCGGCCCACTTTTTAATTGGGTTGTTTGTTTTTTTGTTGTTAACTCTTATTAGTTCTTTATATATTTTAGATATTAAACCCTTATATGATCACATGTTTGCAAATATTTTCTCTCAGTCAGTTGCCTGTCTCTTTGCCTTGTTGATGGTTTCTTTTGCTGTGCAGAAGCTTTTTAGTTTGATATAGTCCCATTCATTTATTTTTGCTTTTACTTCCCTTGCCTTTGAGGTCAGGTTCATGAAGTCTTCCTTGAGTTCTAGCTCTATAAGCTTAGTACCAATGTTTTCTTCTATACAGTTTATTGTTGCAGGTCTTATATGAAGGTCTTTAATCCATTTTGAGTTAATTTTTGTATATGGAGAGGGTTCACAGCTCAGGTTCATTCTTTTGCATATGTTTTTCCAGTTTTCCCAGCACCACCTACTAAAGAGGCTATCTTTTCTCCATTGTATGTGTTTTGTTCTTTTATTGAAAATTATTTATCAGAAATTTGTGGGTTTATTTTTGGGTCTTTAGTTCTGTTCCATTGGTCTATATTTCTGTTTTTCTGCCAATAACAAGCTGTTTTGACTATTGATGCTTTGTAATATAAATTGAAGTTGGGGAGTGTAATGCCACCAGCCCTATTCTTTTTATGTAGTATTCCTTTGGCAATTCCAGGTCTTTTGTGGTTCCATATAAATATGATAATTCTTTTATCTATTTCACAAAAGTATGATTGTGGGATTTTGATGGGTATTGCATTAAATCTGTAGATTGCTTTGGGCAGAATGGCCATTTTAACAACGTTAAGTCTTCCTATTCATGAACTGGGGATATTTTTCCACCTCTTAAAGTCTGTTCCAATTTCTTTCAAAAGTGTCTTATACCTTTCTGTGTATAAGTGTGTAACATTCTTTGTTAATTCCCAGGTATATCATTCTTTTTGTTGTGATAGCAAAAGGAATTGAATCCCTCATTTCTTTTTCTGAGGATTCATTGTTTGTATAAAGGAATGCTGTTGATTTTTGTACATTGATTTTGTATCCTGCAACTTTATTTACTATATTCGTTTATTGTTTCTAATAGTTTCCTGGTGGAATCTTTGAAATTTTTTATATAAAGGATCATGTCATCTGCAAATAGGACAAATTGACCTCTTCTTTCCCAATTTGGATACCTTTTATTCCTTTCTCTTGCCTGATTGCTGTGGCTAGAACTTCCAGTACTATATTAAATAGTAGTGGTGACAGGGGGCATCCCTGTCTTGTTACTGATTTTAGGGGAAAAGGCTTCAGCTTTTCCCCATTCAGTATGATGTTAGTCGAGGGTTTGTCATATATGGCCTTTATGATGTTGAGATACTTTCCTTCTATACCTATTTTATTTAGTGTTTTGATCATAAATGGATGTTGTATCTTGTTGAAGGCTTTTTCTGCATCAATTGAAATGACCATATGGTCTTTACCTTTGATTTTGTTTATGTGGTGTATCACATTGATTGATTTTCGTATGTTGAACCATCCTTGTGCTCCCGGGATGAATCCCATTTGATCATGATGTATGATCTTTTTGATGCATTGTTGTATTCTGTTTGCTAATATTTTGTTCAGGATTTTTGCATCTGTGTTCATCAGAGATATTGGTCTATAGTTTTCATTTTTTGTGTTGTCTTTGCCAGATTTTGGTAATGTTGGCCTCATAGAATGAGTTAGGAAGTATTGTTTCCTCTTCAATTTTTTGGAAGAATCTGAGGAGAATAGGTATTAATTCTTCTTTGAATGCTTGGTAGAACTTGTTGGTGAAACCATCTGGACCAGGGCTTTTGCCTTTAGGGAGATTATGAATAGTCATTTCAATCTCTTTGCTATTGATTGGTCTATTTAGATTATCCAGTTCTTCTTGGTTCAGTCTAGGTAGGCTATAAGTTTCTAGAAACTTGTCCATCTCTTTTAGGTTGTTAAATTTAGTGGCATAAAGTCCTTCATAATATTTTCTTAAAATCCTTTGTATTTCTGTGGTATCAGTGGTAATTTCTCCTCTTTCATTTCTAATTTTGGATATTTGTGTTCTTTCCTTTCATCCTTTGATTAGTCTAGTCAGGGGTTTGTCAATTTTGTTGACTTTCTCAAAGAACCGCTCTTTGTAATATTAATTTTTTCTATTGTCCTTGTGTTCTCTAATTGGTTTAGCTCTGCTTTAATTTTTATTATTTCTTTCCTTCTGCTGACTTTGGGTTTTGTCTGCCCTTCCTTTTCTAGTTCTTTAAGATGGGATGTTAAGGTTTTATGTGTGATTTTTCTTGTTTCTTAAGATAGGCCTGTAGTGATATAAATTTCCCTCTTTTTACCACTCTCACTGTGTCCCAATAATTCTGATATGTTGTATTTTCATTGTCATTAGTTTCTATATATTTTTTAATCTCATCTTTTATTTGTTCTTTTATCCAGTCTTTTGTAATAAGCTCTTGTTTAATCTCTATGTATATGTGGTTTTTTCTGCTTTCCTTTTACAATTGATCTCCAATTTCAAAGCTTTGGTCTGAGAATACACTTGGTATGATTTCGATCTTCTTGAATTTGCTGAGGATACTTTTGTGTCCCAGCATATGGACTATTCTTGAGAATGTTCCATGTACAGTAGGAAAGAAGATATAGTCTCTTTTTGCTGGATGAAGTGTCCTGTAAATATCAGTTATGTCTAATTGCTATAATGTGTCATTTAGAGGTGATATTTCCTTATTTATTTTCTGTTTGATGATCTGTCCATGACTGTTAGCAGGGTGTTTAAGTCTCTCACAATGATTGTGTGTTCATCAGTTTCTCCTTTCAAACCTGTTAGTAGTTTCTTTGTATATTTTGGTGCATCCTGGTTGGGAACATATATATTAATTAGTGTCAAATCTTCTTGTTGTTTTATTGTGCCTTTTATCATTATGTAATGTCCATCTTTGTCTTTTTCTAACTTTTTTAACCTGAAGTTTATTTCATTATACATCAGTATGGCCACTCCTGCTTTTCTCTGGTTACCATTTGCTTGGAGTATTGTTTCCCATCCTTTCACTCTGAGTCTGTGTTTGTCCTTATGGCTGAAGTGTGTCTCTTGGAATCAGCGTATGGATGGGTTATGTTTTTTAATCCAGCCTGCTACTCTGTGTCTTTATTGGTGAGTTCAGTCCATTAACATTTAGAGTGATGATCGATATTTGAGGATTTCCTATGGCCATTACTTATTTCCTTGTTTGTTTTTGTTTTATTTTAGTTTTTTCATGTTGCCCCAACTTTGTTCCACTTTTCCTAATGTTTGTTTCAAAGGTCAAAGAGCCTCCTTCAGTATTTCTTGAAGTGCTGGCCTTGTGCTGGCAAATTCCCTCAGCTTCTTTGTGTTTGAGAAGGTCTTTACTCTGCCTTCATATCTGAAAGATAATGTTGCTGCATAATTTATTCTTGGCTGTAAGTTTCTCTCATTTAAAGGTTTGAATATTGGATTCCACTCCCTCCTGGCTTGCAGAGTTTCTGTAGAGAAATCTGGTGCCAGCCTGATGGGATTTTCTCTAAAGGTTATAGTTGTTTTTTCCCTGGCTGCCTTGAGAATTGTCTCTTTGTCTTTAGTTTTGGACATCTTTAGTACCATGTGTCTTGGGTAAGATCTGTTAGGGTCCAGGTATCTAGGGGATCAGTTTTCTTCTTGAATTTAGTGTTCCAGATCTTTCCATAGGTTTGGAAAGTTCTCATCTACTATTTGTTTGAGTATGCTCTCTGTAGACTGCTCTGCCCCTTCTTCTAATTTTATTATCCTGATGTTGCTTTGTCTCATGGAGTCAGGTAGTTCTTGCAGAATTCTTTCAATCCTTTTGGTTCTGTATTCGCTTTCTTCCTCTTTCTGAGCTGTTTCCATGTTCTGATCTTCTATATCACTAATTCTTTCCTCCATCTGGTTGGCCCTGTTTCCTATGGCAGTTATTTCATTTCTCACTTCTTTTATTGTATTATTTATCTCTCGCATTTCCATCTTGATCTTCCTTATGTTTTGAATTTCTTTGTTAAATTGTTCCTTTTTTCACAGAGTTCCTTTTTTTTTAATGTCGTTCATCTCAGCTATAGTGTTCTGCCAGTATGTTTTCAGTTCTCTCAGAATCTTTAGAATGTCTACTTTAAATTCTCTGTCACTTAGTTCAGAAACTTCTAGTTCTAGGAAGGTGTCTTCTGGATAAATTTCATGTTCTTTCTGAGCAGTTTTAGTTTTTAAGGAATTTATCCTGTCTGCTGGGTTCTTCCTCTTTGACATGAGAGCATTATGTTCAGCAGAGCCCAGGGGCCCAGATTAGTACTTTTATGGCGTCTTGCTCTAGGGCAGACACTAGGTGGCACTGGGGGTCAAGTTTTGGGAGAGATGGGGGTTGTTTATTTCTCATTTCTGGTCTCCTGTTATGTTTGGAGGTGGTGTGCATCTATTGGCTTCCTTTCGTCTCCTGCTGTAGGAAATGGGAGAGGCCAACAAAAGGCACTCCAGGGCAGCTCCACCTTTTGCTGTATGCTAGGGAAGCTAGGTCATGTGGGCCAAGGCTGCTCCTGCTGGCTAGGGTGAATGCTATCAAATTCACCTTTCTTCCTGGGTCTGCTTCATGGTCCAGCCATTGGGGCAAAGTCTGCAGACTTGCACTCCTTGTAGGGCCCAGGGGCCTGTGTCCAGGCATGTGCACCACAAGTCCAAAGCTGTTGGCCTGACCAGAGACAGCCGGTTCACCTCAGCAGTGGGCCAGGAACAGGAACCGCAGCCCTGTGTATGAGCCGTGTGCACCTGCTGTGGGTTGCAAGGGAGCCGGGAGCCAAGGTGTCTTCTCTGCAGTTCAGAGTCCTCGCTCAAAAGATCCAG
>PVJL010010696.1:18171-47617 GCA_004026885.1 Lyroderma lyra
AACTCTCTCCATATACAAAAATTAACTCAAAATGGATTAAAGACCTTCATATAAGACCTGCAACAATAAACTGTATAGAAGAAGACATAGGTACTAAACTTATAGACCTAGGACTCAAGGAAGACTTCATGAACCTGTCCTCAAAGGCAAGGGAAGTAAAAGCAAAAATAAATGAATGGGACTATATCAAACTAAAAAGTTTCTGCACAGCAAAAGAAACCATCAACAAAGCAAAGAGACAGCCAACTGTATGGGAGAAAATATTTGCAAATAACATATCAGAGAAGGGTCTAATATCTAAAATATATAAAGAGCTAATAAGACTTAACAACAAAAAATCAAACAACCCAATTGAAAAGTGGGCAGAAGAATTAAACAGACACTTCTCCCATGAAGAAATACAAATGGCCAGCAGACATATGAAAAAATGCTCATCCTCATTAGCTATCAGGGAAATGCAAATGAAAACCACAATGAGATACCACCTCACACCTGTGAGAATGGCTATTATCAACAAGACAAGGAATAACAAGTGCTGGAGAGGATGTGGAGAAAAAGGAACTCTTGCACACTGCTGGTGGGAGTGCAAACTGGTACAACCGCTGTGGAAGGCAGTGTGGAGGTTCCTCACAAAATTGGGAATGGAGCTACCATTTGACCCAGCAATCCCCCTTCTGGGGATCTACCCAAAGAACTTGAAAACCTTTGTCCACAAAGACTTATGTACCCCAGTGTTCATCACAGTGCTGTTCACAGTGGCCAAAACGTGGAAACAACCAAAGTGCCCTGTGACAGATGACTGGATAAAGAAGCTGTGGTACATATACACAATGGAATATTACTCAGCTATAATAAAAGATGAAATATTGCCATTTGTGACAAAATGGATGGACCTGGAGATCATCATGCTTAGTGAAATAAGCCAGACAGAAAAAACAAGGAACTGTATGACTTCACTCATATGCGGAATATAAAACTGAAAACAAAGAAAAAAAGAAATGAACGAACAAATAACCCATGGACACAATCAATAGTTTAATGTTTATTTGGGGATGAGTGAGTTAGGGAGTGGAGAAAGGGGAGGGAGTGGGAGAGAGGCGGGGGAAGCTAAATATAAGGTGATGGAAAGAGAAGTCACATTAGGTGGTGAACTTATTATACAACAAGCTGACAATGCACTGTAGAATTGTATGCCTGAAACCTATGTAATCCGTGCTAACAGATGTCACCCCAATAAAAAAAAAATAAAAAAAAAAGTTCCAGAGGCTGGCTCCCAATTTCCTTCCCCAACTCACCGCTCCAAAACCCAGCTCCCCCACGGTCTCCCACCGTTCTCCCACTTTGCAGGCTTTTACTCTTGTTGTCTCTTTGTCTTCCCTCTCCTGTGCACTGTGCTTCTCCAGTCAGCAGTGATCGGATCCTGTTGCAATCCGTCACTGCTCCCTTCCCTTTCCCCGACTCGCCCCCTTCTCTCCAATCTTCAGGTGTTTATTTGCGATGCGTGGATTTCTCAGCTGTCATTTTGTTACTCAGGTCCTCTTTCTTGGATCCTGGGTGGCCGTTCAATTGTGTTTTCTGTGAGAGGTTTTAGGGACCTCCTCTCCAGTTGCAATCTTGCCCTCCCTCTTCCAAGCACTTCTTTACTAGTAGGCAGTACTAAAGGCACCCAGGTTCATCTTGTATATTCTCTGGTCGAGTGTTAAAATCAATCATATTTCCAAAAGCTCTGGTTTCTTTTATTGAAAAATAAAATCAGACACTAAAATCTGGGTCCTAGGTTCTACGGCATTTTTCATATTGAGAAACCCATGCATTTAAATTTTATTTGGTAAAATTATCAACATTACTTACTACTTTCTTACTTTGTAAGAATGGTGACATTAAGATGCCTTCTCCTATATGAATGGATAACATGAATTTAGACATAAATAATACACACATATTTTTAAATTTATTTTTGGCTTTTTTTTTTTAGCATTTGAATCTTTAAGTATATAAGCTATATTTTTGGTTCATGGTATAAAGTAGGTATTTTACATTTTTCTAAACTAAATTAATAGCTCTCTTAATAGTATTTGTTTTACACTTTTTATGTAATTTTTTTCCTGGCCTTTAAACCTTGATATAAGGATTGATTAGATTATGGATTAAACTGTGTGAACTCAATCTAGTCAATATGGCTCCTTAATACAGTTGAGAGCATGTGTCACTGGTAATATCAAATTGTTTTGTCCTCTTCTTTCTCTTATATCTTAATGAATAGATTCTAGAAGCGATGGCTACATGTCTAGCTTCTTGCTTCGTCCAGAAGCTCTTTCCGATGCCTCCTGTGAAATTCCCTTAAATGAAAAGTCTACCTATTCTAGTTTATTGCTGTAGGAAATAACATCAAACTCTCTGTTGCCCATGTCTTATGGGATGTGGTTGTAAGAAACAGAGCACATAAAACATTTTCTGAAAGACCTATTGTCTATCTAACAATATGTATATTTTGCTTGTTACTTCTAGGGCAGTACAAAGCGAAAGAAAACAAAGCAAAAGTCCTTTGTTGACTTGTTCTTATCACAAGTTTTTGCCCTGTCCTTGCAATATGAGTTTCTGTGAGAATTAGCCATGCTAAAACCACACTTTGATTTATCATTTGGGGCTTTTACAATGGAAGATGTGGTCTTCTCCATCACCCTGTATCTCCTTTACACAGACCTTAGGAAAAATTCTTACAGACTAGTGGGCCAGCAGAAACTTCCCCAGGGTGGTTGGTGCTTAGTTTTTATCTTCTGGTCACTGTTTCTTCTATCATATGGTATTTCCCTCTCTGGTTTGGGTGCTAGGAAGCTCAGAGCCAAATCTGTGGTCCATTTACAGCACAATATTTCCCTCTGACTAAATTTTACCAGTCTACTTTCAATTTTTGTTTTGTCCTTATTTCCTTTACCATTCAGTTTTCTATGGTATTGCATTTAGAATTTCTCTACTTGAGCACTACTGACATTCTGGGCCAGATAATCCTATCTTGTGGGGATCTGCCCTATACTTTATAGGATGTTTAGCAGCATCCTTGGTGTTTGCCCACTGGTAATAGTCCAACCCATCCCACGCTGTAACAAACAAAAATTTCTCCAGATATGTCCGCTGGAGAGCAAAATCACCCCTTTGCTGAGAACATCTAGATTATATGTATTTATGTCATTACTAAAATATCTTTGACTATAAGGTAATATATAAAATTTTAAAATTAATAATAAATAATTAAATAAATAAGTCTTAACAGGTGAAAAAAGATAGGGAGTAGAACATTTATATATGGACCTAGGAATTAGAGCCTTAATAAGTTATCAAAGCATTATTACACCAATTTCTGAAGTCTTGGTAGTTCTAGAGTGAATTTAGCTCCTGGAAGTTATGTTTTTATAGAGAAAAGCTTCTGAAGCTGAAAAATAGAACGTATGTAATGGAACAACTTTCTTTGGACATGCCCACTCCACTTGTTTACAGATGAGGAAAACAAGTGGTGTTTATCAGCAGCCAATGGTAGCCAGACACTGGCTCAGCGTGATATCTACACACAAATGGTGCTCCTCCAATGCTTCTACTGCCTGGTAAAATAAAGGATGGAATTTAGAACATGTGGACATAGGAAAATGAAGACAGAGAACATGAGTGAGTTATAGAGATCATCAGATTGCAACATAAGAACTGAGTTATTTGACACTTTTGGAGATCTTATTGCTTCTAAAGACTATTTTAAGGCTGTTTTATGTGCTAGTACAATTGTGTACCCATTAAGGAACTTCCCTCTGGCCAGCAGTGGGTAATGAACTTAAAAGTTTTTTGTGTGTGAACGACCATTCAAATTGTCAATCATCAAGGAAACCTTCACTAGCTTTTCAAAGCGCAAGCTAAAGAACAATAGGTAGTGACCAGGCAAACATTATAATGTGCCTATTATGATTTTTATAATGGTAATACAGATTTAACCACGCAATAAATTTTTAACAGCACTTCAGCTAAGAGATCTTTTATCAGAATAAATAATTAAAATTTATACTGTTTCTGCCTGTTGAGATAGCTACATAGAATGCATTTTGTTCTTTGCCTGAAGAAACATGATTATATTTTTATTTATTTATTTATTTACTTTTGGGTTAGTTCCCAAAGGAGGGGATCAAGCCCAGGCCACAGTGGTGAGAGCACCAAAGCCTAGCCACTATACAACAAGGGAATCCCCTGAAACATGATTTTATTTGGCTTTTCAAGGTACATTTCTTTGCAGTATAAGCACAATGTAGTTTTCTTTTGTTATTGCAATTGAGCTGAAATTAAGGTATAGAAGTAGTTTTAAAAGGCTGTGTTCTAAATCTCTGTTCCACATTCTTTATGACTTGGATGTCCAGAATTTGCTGACACCTATCTATGGACTTTTTTGTATCAAGGTTAAGCAAAGAGTTGTTCTAGAAACAGTGAGTTTCCCAATAGCAAACACCACATTAACCAAGTGATCAGAGGTGATATCACCAGATGTATAGACACAGTGCACCGCTCCATAGGATGCACTGAAAGAGGCACATCACTTCTGTGTATACTTGTGCAAAACACACAATCACAATCTAATTATGAGAAAACATTAGACAAACCAAGATTGCAGGATATTATACCTGATAACTCATCAAAACTCTTTAAGTGTCAAGGCTATGAAAAACAAGGAAAGTCTGAGGAATTGTCTGAAGAGGTCGAGGACAAATGACAAATACAATGGAGGATCTTAGATTGGATCTTGAACAAAAAAAAGAGAGTAAAATGCACAAATAAGTTTCTTGTTTATAGTATTGTACAAATACTTAGTTTTGACAAATGCATCATAGTAATGTAAGATGTTAACTTTGTAATAAACTGGAAATCTCTATTCTATTTTTTATTTTCTGTAAATCTAAGTTATTTAAAAATAAAAAGTAGAATAAAGTAAACAAATCTACAGATATATTCTTTAAAACCTTTTTCAGACATTTATATATATATATATATATACATATATATATATAAATTTATATATATGTGTGTATATATATATATATATATATATATATATATATATATATAAAGGCACTCATACAATTGTTTAGACTTTACACATCATATCGCTTTCAAATAATAATAATTTTGCTCTTAATTTTCTATTACTCATACCACTTTTTCCCCTAAAAAGCAAGAACTCAATGCAAAATCATAATAGTGGTCTTAGATATCCTGGTAATATTGTTGACTCAAGAGGTTTTACAGTCAGAAATAATGGTAAGAAGCATTTATTGTGTTCACTGCAAACCAAGTACTGTGTTGAATGCTTTAAATGCCTTATTTTATTATTCTGCCGAATATTCCTAATGTTATTGCTAATTTACAGAAAAGGAAATATTTAGACAAGTATAATAGCTTGCTCTAGTTCATATAGTAATTTGTGAAGGATTTGAACCAAGATTAACTGACTCTGGGACCTAAGCTTTTAGTTACACTGCTTGTAATGTTACTGGGTTATGGTTGAGCTGCTTGCTGCCTCATGAAACAATAATCGAGAGACAAAATGCCGGTATTCTGGGAAGATGAATGACTCCTGCCCCAAAGGCCATCTCCCTGTTCCTAGACCTTTCAGGAGGTTTTATAGATACATAAGAAGACCAAAGGAAAGGAGGGGTTAGTCATGCGAATTGTCTGGGAGAATGTCTTCTGGGGTCCGGTGTGTTCCACAATGGTTATCTCAAACATGGTCTTAGGTGTGATTCATATGTCATCTGACAAAGAATCACAGTTCAGAATTATAACCTGGTTGCCAGTGTTCGGATGGCTGAGGGCTGACTCAGTTTCTTGCAAGTTAGTGTTCTGCTGATTAACTAGGTGAATGAAGTATGCACGTAGCCTTGGGGTAGTAGAGCATTTAAACTGGGCTATAATAGAGAGAAAGAAAGAAAAGGAAAACATAATAACTACCAAGTAAACTAAATCAAACTATGATTCGGTAAACTGAGCTAGATCACTAAATCCTTAAAAACATATTGTCATCCTTACTTGAACACTGCTTAATTTTAGATGGATTTTTATTTTCATAAAAGGGTACTGAACTAACATTTTAAAGATGAGGTCAGAATGACCAAGAAATCAGTGATTTGTGATTCTTAATTTAGTATGGGCAACCTAAGGTGTTCAGGGAAGAGGGGTATCCTTGGTCACTGCTAAATATTCCAGCCCTGAGCCACTGAGTTTGGGAGGGTTTAAGGGTGGCTGATGAAGGACCTTGGTGTCTGTTTCTGCATATTCTCAACAGGAAATTGTGGCCTCACCCCTGGGCTTCACTTTGTGGCTGGCTCCCTAGATGTAGCATTCATGGGTCACTGCTGGCTTCTACCTGGGAAGAAGGAAGGAGGTTTCCATTGACTCCATGCTCACACAGCAAATACATAAAAAAGAAAATATAGGTTCATGTGCTCCTCCCAGACTTTCTCCTGGTACCCACAGCTCTGACTACACTGATGTCCCTGTGGTACTGAACAGTAAGTAGAATTGAGAGGCCAAAAGACCTCAGTCAGTAATTTGAACAGAATCCCTAACTTGACATAGTTGCCTATGTCTTTGCACCTCCAGGTTACACACAGGGAGGATAATAACATTTATCTCAAAGGATTATTTGGGGATTTATATGACTAAAGTTATTATTTAGTACTTTGTTTAGCACACAGAAAGTGTTTAATTAAACTTGTCTTTGTAACAATCATTGATTTACACTTTCATTTGATAAATATGGGCAAACAATGAAGAATCTTAACTGAAGACATTTGAAGAAGTGCAGCAGGTCAAATTAGTAGAGGAAATATGTGGAGTGTTCAGAGAAAATGCATAAAATAGAATTAATTGTTAAAAAACAAAAGAAACATTTAAATACACCCCAATTAACAATCTCCAGGAGAATTGAGTAGGATATTGTGCCAAAAAATGTAGGCTGCTATAAAAAAGATTGAAAATATGATTGCTGGAAGAGCCCCACTAATTTGGCAATAAATATCAATTAAACACTGCTTAAAATTGAGTTGGAGATTTTGAAACTAATTTGAGGAATTTTCATAGAACATGGAATGAAATATCAATAAATAGGAATTATAAAAGTTAAGTGATTAAAGAATAGATTTTGTGTTTTCAACATACTCGTATTTATCCTCCTCCTCCACTCTAACTTGGAGCAGATGGTGAAGTGGTAATATATAAACATATATAAAAGAAAATTTACATTTGCTGAATAAAAAATTTGAGATTTCTGGTGAGAAATATTGAAAAATATACACACACACATATATATAATTCTAACAGTATTCTTATTTCATGGGTACAAAGAAAAATTATATAAACATTTAAATTAAAACAAAGATGAAAGAGATCAATAGCATTATCAAATAATCATTTGTCATACTAATTCCCTGATGAAAAAGAAACAAGATTCACCAGGATTATGAATCTAGAATACTTTACGTAGGTAAACTAGTATTTGTATAGCCACAAAAGAAATATACTTTGTGACAGGTCTATACTTAGAAAATATTCTATCACTGCACTATTTCTGGAAAAACAGTTCAAGAAAGCACACCACTCATTAAAATACATTAGAATGCAGAACCAACAAAAAAGAAACAAAGTGCATACATTGAAACAATTATAAGTACTGAAACAAGTATTTTGGGAATTTTAAGATAACTATGAATAAAATATCCTAAAATAGGCATAAATTAACATCATGATAACAATCTGGAACTAAAGTTCCAATTGGTTTTAAATAATTTTATGGTGGAGAAGTAAATATTTATTTTTTAAGAACTTCATATTATTTTATTGTTCTATCTTTATAGAATCTTGTTCTTGTTTCATGCATGAACTCTCATATAAAGATATAACATTAGTTTTTTGTTGTTAGTGTTTCTCTTCTCCTTGATGCCTCTGTTTCCTCCAGTTGTTTTTTTTTTTCAATTTTGATTGGTTGTTTTTATCTTTATATTTTTTATTAGAAGCTTTCTTCAAACATCTAATCACCCTTAGCTGTCTGGTCATATTTAAGAATGAGATTTAGTTTATTTGTTGATAGACCTCATTTCATTGAAAACTCCTCCAATCCTCATATCTACAGGTGATTTTCCTTGGGTTTATGTCATTTTTCTCTGGAGAACAAGCTTCCAGACTCTTCCCTGTGGGTTTGAGCTTGATTGTTAAGAGTTCCAGGAGCCTAACAGGCTGAAGTCAGCATTTCTCAGTTTAGTAATGGCCTCTCCCCTCCTCTGTGCCTGGTACCTCATAATCTAGAGCTTCTTTTAAAATATTTCTTCTGAGAATAAACTACTTATTGACTGCTGAGGTAGGGAAGAGAAAGTGAAAGACAACTTTAATTATATATACTTCCTCTCACTGTGGCCTCTCTCCTCTCCCAGTTCTGGAACTTTCTGTGATTCTGTGATGTGAATTGACTTATTCCCTGCTGACTGTCCTTTCTCTGGGCTAGTTCTCTTGTCTCTGCTTTATTTTTAAGCCACTTATTCCCACACTGTCTATTGTTCAAAACCATGTGGATTATCTCTCATCTATTTTCATTTTCTCTAGTATTTTCTTGTTCTTGTGACTTTATGTCTTTTAAAGTCTCTAACTGCTGTCTCATCAGCTTAGAAGAAGGGAAGCAGAGATAAGCACCTGCGTTCATTTCCTGTTTATGCATATAATGAACTTTGGGATAACATTTCCACAAAAAGCCCATGTCCACTAAAATAAAGCCCTAGTGAGATTTTGGTCAGAGTTACATTAAAACTCTACATTTTTTAAGGGGAAAAATGACTTCTTTTTAATATTCAGTTTTCCATCTAGAAACATAGATGACTGTACATTCAGTTCAAGTTTTCTCTGCAGCATCTGGCAGTTTTCTCTGCATGTTTCCTTTAGCGGATGAAGGGACAGTGGTGTGTGGAAAGACATTAAATAGGCTCTGAAGAAAGACAAAGTGTCCTGACCTGACTCTGCTAAGATTGTCAAAACCCACACATGGCATCTGGCAATTGATTGAATTGTCCTAAACTCATTTTCTTCAGGTCCAGATATTAACAAACATCTGGTGGAGTTGTGTGAGAATTAGAAAGAGTCTGTGTAAAAGTGTATAGAACTGAAATAAAAAATAATAATAGTTCTTATTTACTATTTCATTAGTATGAGATACTTCAAGTTACATGCCTATGTATGTTATGTTTGTTTTTAATTTTTAAGGTAATTGGGATATTTACTTTCAATATTTTTATTATTTTTTGATAGTTTGAAAAGAAATTTCTCTTTGGAGAAATATCTTGAATTCTGACATATCATTTGAATTTCATATCAATTCTAATAGTATTTTGAAAATCAACTCTTGGGTTTGCAAATAATAAGGACATTTTAAGCATTTTTTATATTTGTAGTGCAGGAAGCAGGAGTGCTGTGGTGTTCCTTAACTGAGGCTCAATAAAAAGGCAATTACAGAGTCCTGCCAAAGGTTTCTTTTCTCTTACAGCTTCTGTCATTGATGGGTTCTAAGATGTACTTTTTTATTACATAGTGAAATACAAATAATGTTCTATGGAAATATTAGGGGCTATTTTTTTGTTTTCTTTTAAAAATTATAATGCATGTGATATACAAGGGCTGTCCAGAAAATATCCAGTCATGTAACATGAAAAGTAGAGACATTTATAGCTGGATTTCTCTTTTTTTTTTTCTGTACTGCCCTTGTATACAAACAAGATATGTAACCTCAGAACTGAAACATTACTAATTCTGCTGAATTCACATGAGTACTTCTCCTTAGTACTGAAGTTTGTGTTTAGTGTGATTTCCTGCAAGGGGTACAGACTGCAACCAAGTTTGTGACTTGTAGTAAGTCTTAGTGAGTGCCTTTTGCTTTCAAACCATTCAATAAGTCCTTGAAGAACAGCTCTTGTGTGGCTGACTTATTTGTAGCGTAGTCTTCAAAATAACACACCTGTGCTTTACTCTAACAAATGAGATAACATATAGGAAACTTCTTAGAAATTAGAAAACCGCACAAATATAAATGTCCTTATGAAAATGCAATATACTGTTACCAAATTTAATGACTCTTTAAAATGTCTTCAAGGAAATAAAATTGTTTTAAATAAATAATAAACAGAGAACATACCAAGAGGATTAGGATCCATGGCAATAGGAAGTGGGAAAAACAAAACAAAACAAAACCAAAAAACTGGGAAAAACAAAATAAAAAGACTTTGGGAACAAAAAAGGTTTAGAATTTGTCAAAGACAATGTTTGGATAAAACATAACATAAAAAGAAGGGCACATATAGAAAAGTGTAGAGTGAATTTAGTGAACAAAAAATACAAATTTACATTATAATAAATTTGAATTTATTAAAAATTTCAATGCAGTATTTATAGAAATTTTATTTTGGCAAAATAATTATGAATACATATTATTTAAGTACTTTAGTAAATGCATGAAGACCAATTTAAGCATACTATTTAATAGATTATTTGATATTTATTCCTATATTTATTGCATATTAAATTATTGTTTTGCTTTCTTGCTGTAATTATCTCTAGAGATAGTAAAAGCTGGCAGGTATTTAATATGGGATACAATGGACACCTATTTTATAAAATAGACTCAGTAGAAACTCTTGTACTCACTGTCTTGCTGGGCTCAGATAGATCCTGCCAATATTATGTGCCCAATGTTATCTCACAATGATTAGTGAATTTATGGATGAACAGGAGAGGCATATGGCCTTTTATTCATGATGAAGCCACTTAAACTGGCAAGGAACTACTTTTCACTTGTCCCTTTCTCGCTTAAGTTTCAAAACAATAATTCCCAATGAATCCTATGACAGACAGCAAGAAAATTAGTAGCTGCAATTAAGTACTTAGGAACCCTTAATTAGGGAAAGTAAATTATACCAATTTTGAATGCTGATAAAAAGGATAGATGATTGGAAAGATTTTTAAAAAATTACTTTTTAACAAAATTATAAAAGAAACACATGATAACCAAAGTCTAATACTCAAAAGACTACCATATAAAGAAAAAAGTATTCATTATAATACTTTAACATTTTGGTGTACTTTCTTTGAGCCTGAGGCCAGAATCTTAGTCCTCTTCGTATATCCAGGAACTCTCAGGTTATATGAGCCACAGCAGACCCTCAATAAATGCTGAATTAGATGAATTAATTATAAGGTGTCTTCAAGCCATTCTTTCTTCTCTTATCTTTCTTACTGGCCAGGATTAATGAATGATTATTTATTTTATCGGTGCCTATGAAAGATAAAACTAATTAATATAATTTATAATAAATACAAATTTGCTACACATAATTAAATAAAAGTAATAGATATTTTTGCAGTAACGCAATTGTGCTATCAAGGAGATATATAAAGCTATCCGTTTCTATGTTTGTTTCAATTAGTATTAAAAAATACAGGCTCTTGAACCACTCTCTTTGCTCGAGCCTGCTCCTATCTCTTTGGAGTGTACTTTCTCTTCAATAAACTATCTCTTTGTTTCACCACTATACTTTTGTGTGTGTCTCATTCAGTTCTTTGCTCAAAAGAAAAAAAATATATATATATATATAAACTGACCTAGTAGACCATCACCAGTGAGTATATATATTAGCAAGTACTAAGTACTAACCTAATAATTCATTCTTGAAACTTTTTGTAGCAGTCTTTAATACTGTCATCATATATTTATTTCTGGCTCTCCATTTTCCATGTGTGTGGTAGGATTTTACTTCTCTACACGTTGAAGTTAGGTATAATCATGTGACTTATATTGGCCAATGAAATATGAATGAAAGTAATATGTGTTACTTGTAGGTTGAGATTTATGAGAACATTCACTACATTCCTATTCCACACAGAGATGATTGGGAAAGTATGTGTCAAGCTGAGGTTTCCACTGCTGTCTATTCCTGATAAACAGACTTCCCCTACCAACCTAGATGTGACATGTGATTCAGAAAAGAAAATTCTGTTAAATTAAGTCAATGAAATTTCATGGTTTATTTCTTACCTCCCACTGTGTAACTTAGCCTGTTTTAACATTCATTGACAAACCTTGGCATTGTGCTAGAGATAGTGGAAAGCAATACTAATAAAATACCACCTTTACTTTAAAGAATTTGCATTCAAACAGGAGAGGCAGTGCATTAAATGTACCATTTGGCCTGTAAGTACAGTAAGTCAAACATTTATAGGATACATTAACAGTCATGGAAAATATTGCTTCAGGTACCATGGCCAAATCAAACATCTTTAGTAAACTCCAGAGATTTAATAGTTGAAATAAATTCTTTCCAAGTAGCTTCTATCACATACTCAGAAAATTTTACCATCAGATTTATTCCTCTGGATGTGTTATTTAAAACTTGAGTAAGAAAAAATTAAAATATTTCATATTTGATATAGAAATTTTCTCTGAGTAGACTATTAAAGTAATAATTTTGATATTAATTGATATGAAACCATTATTATGCTTTGTAAATATGTATTTTATAAGAGTTTATTTGAGCTTATTTGAGCCAAGCAAATGACATATTGGGAAGCAAGGTCTCAAATACCCCCACCATTGCTCTACTCTTACAATAATAAATTACTCTGTAAAATTGGGCAGTGAATTGTTCTGTCACAGGATTTACTTTTATGAGTATAGAATTGATATGTTCCTTTCAAATCAAATTCAGTCACACCTACAGAAATGTAGAGCACAGATTTTGGACTTAGTCTGGTCTGAGTCTTTGATCTCCCACTGATGAAATGTGAAGTTTTAGACTAGTACTTCATGTGTCAGAGCTTTAGTTTTCTTACCTGTATAATGGAAGAAAAAAGCTCTTATCTTTGAAGTTTCTGGTGAGTATTGATTGAGGTAAGTCAGGAAGAACTTTGTGCACAGTGCTTTTTTCACAGTAGTCATTCAAGAAATGTTTACTAAATGGTATTAATTAGTATTGTTATTCAATACATTTTCTCTTTCAATAGCCACATTGTTTACCAAATTTTTAAAAGTTAAAAGGAAATAAATATTGACCAGTATGGATTATTATAATTTATTAACAACAAATAACTAAGGAATCAAGAAAACATACCAGTTTCCCACTTTCTTTGAAGTTCTTTTATTTTTTACTTTGACTGCCTTAAATTTTTTTCTTACATTTTTATTATAGAATTCTAGAAAATAAAGACAGGTATAAAGAATTAAGTAACAAGAACTTACCCACTACCTCAAGATCTAGAAATGACTACTATTAATACTTTGGTATATATCCTACAAGATTTTTTTTTCAGTGTAGTTGTGGGTTGTTTACAGAATATGTATAATATAGCCTTTTTAATAAAATTTTTTTATTGTTAGACTTATTGGGGTGACATTGGTGAGCAAGAGTTACTTAAGTTCCAGGTGTACAATTCCACAGTGCATTGTCTATTTCTTGCATTATATGTTCACCATGCAGTGTGAGTTCTCTTTCCATCACCATATATTTGGTTCCTCCTCCCTCCTCTCGCACCCACTCCTTCTTCTCCCATCCTCTCCCCTCCTGCCCCCAAATAACCATTAGACTATTGGTTCTGTTCATGAGTTTTCTTGTTTGTTTGTTGTTGTTGCTTTCAGCTTTATATTCCACATATGAGTGAAGTCATATAGGTTGTTGGTTTTCTCTGTCTGAATTATTTAGCTTAGGATGATGATCTCAAGATCCATCAGTCTTTGTCACAAATGGCAGTATTTCATCTTTTCTTATGGCTGAGCAATATTCCATTCTGCATATGTACCACAGCTTCTATATTGAATCATCTGTTGAAGGGCACTTTGGTTGTTTCCTTGTCTTGGCCACTGTGAACAGCACTGCAATGAACATAAGTCTTGCCAAACTGAGGTTTTCAAGTTTTTTAGGTAGATCCCTAGAAGGGGGATTGCTGGGTCATATGGTAACGCTATTCCCAGTTTTCCAAGGAATCTCCATACAGTCTTCCATAGTGCTTGTACCAATTTGCATTTCTACCCGCAGTGTGTGAGTTCTTTTTTCTCCACATCCTCTCCAGCACTTGCTATTCCTTGTCCTATTGATAATAGCCATTCTAACAGGTGTGAATTGGGATCACATTGTGGTTTTGATTTGCATTTCCCTGATAGCTAATGAGGTTGATCATTTTTTCATATGTCTGTTGGCCATTTGTATTTCTTCATGGGAGAAGTGTCTGTTTGGGTCCTCTGTCCACTTTTTAATTGGTTGTTTGTTTTCTTGTTGTTGAGTCATACTAGTTCTTTATGTGTTTTAAATATTAGACCCTTATCATATGCATTATTTGCAAATAGTTTCTCTCATTCAATTGGCCTTCTTTTTGCTTTGTTGATGGTTTCTTTTGCTGTGCAGAAGCTTTTTTAGTTTGATATAGTCCCATTCATTTATTTTTGCTTTCACTTCCCTTGCCTTTGAGGTCAGGTTCATGAAGTCTTCCTTGAGCCTTAGGTCTATAGTACCAATGTTTTCTTCTATACAGTTTATTATTTTCAGGTCTTATATGAAGGTCTTTAATCTATTTTGAGTTAATTTTTGTATATGATGAGAGTTCACAGCTCAGATTCATTCTTTTGCTTTTTTTTTTTTTTAGTTTTCCCAGCACCATCTACTGAAGAGCCTATCTTTTCTCCATTGCATATTTTTTGCTCCTTTATCAAAAATTATTTGTCCATAAATTGGTGGATTTATTTCTGGATTTTCAGTTTTGTTTCATTGGTCTGTGTATCTGTTTTTCTGCCAATACCAAGCTGTTTTGATTATTGATACTTTGTAGTATAAATTAAAATCAGGGAGTGTGAAACCACCACCCCCCCTATTCTTTGGCAATTCGAGGTCTTTGGTTCCATACAAATCTGATAATTTTTTAAATCTATTTTATGAAAGTATGATTGTGAGATTTTGATGGGAATTACATTAAATTTGTAAATTGCTTTGGGTAATATGGCCATTTTAACAATGTTAAGTCTTCCTATTCATAAACATGGAATATCTTTCCATTTCTTTGTTTCCTCTTCAGTTTCTTTCCAAAGTATCTTACTGCTTTTCATATAAAATTCCATCACATTCTTTATTATTTCCCAGGTATTTCATTCTTTTTGTTGCAATAGCAAAAGATATTTACTCTCTCATTTCTTTTTCTGAAGATTCAATGTTTGTATATAGGAATGCTGTTTATTTTTGTATGTTGATTTTGTATTCTGTGACTTTACTGTATTGTTTCTAAAAGTTTTCTGGTGGAGTCATTGAAATTTTCTATATAAAGGATCATGTCACCTGCAAATAGTGACAATTTGACCTCTTTCCTTCCAATTTAGATACCTTTTATTCCTTTCTCTTGCCTGATTGCTCTGGCTAAAACTTCCAGTACTATGTTAAATAGCAGTGTCGAGGGAGGGCATCTCTGTCTTGTTCCTGATTTTAGGAGAATGGGCTTCAGCTTTTCCCCATTCATTATGATATTAGCTGAGGATTTGTCATATATGGACTTTATTATATTTAGATACTTTTCTTCTATACCCATTTCATTCAGCGTTTTGATCATAAATGGATGTTGTATCTTGTCAAATGCTTTTTGTGCATCAATTGATATGATCATATCGTCTTATCTTTTATTTTGTTATGTGGTATATCACATTGATTGATTTTCATATGTTGAACCATTCTTGTTCTCCTGGGATGAATCCCACTTGATCATTATGTATGATCTTTTTGATGCATTGTTGTGAGCTATTTGCTTATATTTTATTTAGAATTTTTACATTTGTGTGTGTCAGAGACATTGGTCTATAGTTTTCTTTTTTTGTGTGTTATCTTTACCAGGATTTGATATTAGGGTAATGTTGGCCTCATAGAATGAGTTAGGAAGTATTGCTTCCTCTTCAATTTTTTGGAAGAGTCTGAGGAGGATAGGTGTTAATTCTTCTTTGAATGCTTTGAATGGTAGAACTCATTGGTGAAACCATCTGGTCCAGGGATTTTGCCTCTAGGGAGGTTGTGGATAGTCATTTTAATTTCTTTACTATTGATTAATCTATTTAGATTATCCAATTCTTTTTGGTTCACTCTAGGTAGGCCATAGTTTCTAGAAACTTGTCCATTTCTTCTAAGTTGTTAAATTTAGTGGCATAAAGCCCCTCATAATCTTTTCTTATAATCCTTTGTATTTCTGTGGTATCAGTGGTAATTTCTCCCTTTATTTCTAATTTTGGTTATTTATGTGTTCCCCTTTTGCCCTTTGGCTAGTCTGGCCAGGGATTTGTTAGTTTTGAGACTCTCTCAAAGAATCAGCTCTTGGCATTAATTTTTTCTATTGTCTTTCTGTTCTCAATTTCATTTGGCTCTGCTTTAATTTTTATTATTTCTTTCCTTCTGCTGATTTTGTTTTTTATTTTCTGTTCTTTTTCTAATTCTTTAAGATGGGATGTTAGGATGTTTACTTATAAGTTTTTTTGTTTCTTAAAATAGGCCTGTAATGATATAAATTTTTTTCTTATTACTGCTTTCCTTGGGTCCCAATAATTTTGATGTTGTATTTTTATTGTCACTAGTTTGTATGTAATTTTTAATCTCTTTTTTTATTTGTTCTTTTATCCAGTCATTTTTTTGATAAGATGTTGTTTATTCTCCATGTATATGTGTTTTTTCTCTGCTTTCCTTTTATAGTTGATCTCCAGTTTCAGAGCTTAGTGGCTTGAGAATACACTTCGTATTATTTCATTCTTCATGAATTTTCTGAGCGAATTTTTGTGTCAAAGTATATGATCTATCCTTGAGAATGTTTCATGTGCACTAGAAAAGAAGGTATAGTCTTTTGTTGCCAAATGAAGTGTCCTGTAAATGTCAATTATGGCCAGTTGCTGTAATGTATCATTTAGAGCTTATATTTCCTTATTTATTTTCTGTTTAGATGATCTGTCCTTGGCTGTTAAGTGTGTGTTTTAGGTCTCCTACAATGATTGTGCTTTTGTCAGTTTCTCCTTTCAGATCTGTTGGTAGTTGCTTTATATATTTTTGTGCTTCTTAGTTGGGAGCATATATATTAATTAGTGTCATCTTCTTGTTGGATTGTGCTTTTTATCACTATGTAATGTACATCTTTGTCTCTTGTGATCTTTTTTAACCTGAAGTTTGTTTCATCAGACATCAGTATGGCCACTCCTGCTTTTCTCTGTGTACCATTTGCTTAGAGTTTTGTTTTCTATACTTTCAGTCTGAGTCTGTGTTTGTACTTATGGCTGAGGTGTGTCTCTTGAGGACAGCATATGGATGGATTTTGTTTTTTAATCCCATCTGCTACTCTGTGTCTTTTTTATTGGTGAGTTCAGTCCATTGACATTTAGAGTGATGATTGATATATGAAGATTTCCTATGACGATTATTTCCTTTTTAAAATTTATATATATATATATATATATTTTTGTTTCGTTTTTGTTGTCCAACTCCATTCCATTTATTCTGATGTTTTGTTTCAGGTTGGAGAGTCTCTTTCAGTATTTCCTGAAGTGCCAGTTTTGTGTTGGTGAATTCCCTCAGCTTCTGTGTGTCTGAGAAGGTTTTTATTCCTCCTTCATATCTCAAGGATAATTTTGCTGGATAATTTATTTTTGACTGGAATTTTCTCTCTTTTAATATTTTGAATATTTAATTCCACTTCATCTTGGCTTGTAGAGTTTCTGCTAAGAAGTCTGATGCCAGCCTGATTGGTTTACCTCTAAAGATTATAGTTCTTTTTTCCCTAACTGCCTTGAGAATTGCCTCTTTGTCCTTGTTTTTTGTTGTTGTTGTGGTGGTGGTGGTTTTTTGTTTTGTTTTGTTTTGTTTTGTTTTGACATATTCAATACAATGTGTCTTGGAGAAGATCTGCTAGCATTTAGGTATCTAAGGGACCTAATTTCTTCTTGAATTTGGGGTTCCAGATCTTTCTGAAGGTTTAGAAAGTTCTCATCTACTATTTCTTTGAGTATGCTCTCTGTAAAGTGCTCTACTCCTTCTTCCAATGCTATTATCCTGATGTTGTTTTGTCTCATGGAGTCTGATAGTTATTACAGAGTTCTTTCACTTTGTTTGGTTCTGTATTCTCTATCTTCCTCTTTCTGAAATGTTTCCATGTTCCAATCTTCAATATCACTAATTCTTTCTTCCATCTGGTTGGTCCTGTTTTTTATGGCAGTTATTTCATTTCTCATTTTTTAAATTGTATTATTTAGCTCTTGAATTTCCATCTTGTTCTTCCTTATGGTTTGAATTTCTTTGTTAAATTGTTCCTTTTGTTCATGGATTTCCTTTTTGAGATCATTCATCTCTGCTATGGTGTTCTGCCAATATGTTTTCATTTTTCTGAGAACCTTTATAACAGCTACCTTATTTTCTTTGCCACTCTATAAATTTATAGATCTATAAGATCCTTTTCTAGAGGTTTTTCATTCTTCCTGAACAGCTTTAAATCCTAAGGTACTCATATTGTCTATTGTGTTTTTTCTTTTTTTGGCATGAGGGCTTTATTTCCAGCAGAGCCCAGGAGATCACTTTCTTTTTTGTGATGTCTTGCTGAAGAGCAGACACTAGGTAGCGCTGCGGGCAAGTTTTGGGAGCAAGAGGAGGTGTTTAAGCCATATCTCTGGTCTCCACCAGTGTTTGGAGGTGGGGTGTGGGATTCTTCGGTCTCTCTGATTCATGCAGTTTGTTGGAGAAGCTGTAGGAGAAGGAGGAGGCCATGAAAATGCAAGCTGAGGCTGCTCCACCTCCTGCATTTTGTTGGGGAAGCTGATGGAAACAGAGGAGGCAGATGGGATGCAGACTGAGGCCATTTAAGTAGGTCAGGGCAAATGTTGTCAAATCTACCTTTCTCCCTTCTATAGCATTTTGCTCCCGCCTGAGTTTCAGTGATTTGTTTTCATGGCAACTGCTCTGGGCTGCGTTTTATATTTTTATGACATTTCATGAGGGGGAAGGTATAGGGGAGTTGCAGGGACAAACAAATTCCAAGCCATGAGCGCTTCATGAGCCACGAGGGTTCCACTAGCTGCGAGGGTGCAACAAGGGTGCCAGGAGCAGCAGAGCTGTATCTGTGGCTCTAATCCTGTCTAAGAAAGTTCAGTGCCTTGCTGGGCTTTCTTGTTACTTACAGCTTCAGAGCTTGGCTTCCAGGCTTTGTCCTAATATGCTACTTTTAGGTCCAGCTCCCTCACACTCTTCTCATGTCACTCTGGCTTCCACTGTTGTCACTGCTCAGCCTCATCCCTCCCCTATATCTTGCTGCTCCCTGAGTTTTTCTAGTTCCTTTAGTTAGCCATGGTGGTGTCGGGTCACATTCCATATCTGTTCCCTCCCTTCTCTCCCACTTGCTCACCTTTCTCTAACCTTTAGGTGTTTTCTTGTGATGTGTGGATTTCTCAGTTGTCTTTGTACTACTCAGGGTTTCCCATGTTGGATCCTGGCCAGCTGTTTAATTGTATTTTCTGGGAGAGGTTTCAGGGACCTCCTATCTGGTTGCCAACTTGCTGAACACCCAGATTTTTAAATAAAAGGCATTACATTCTGCTATTTAAGATTTGATATTCCATAAATATTGTTTATCGGAATATTTCTCTGTAATTTCTTTTCCATGGCTATACATGCTACACATCTTCTGTGGCCCCTCCAAATCCTCCTCTACTTTTTCAATCCTCCTGTTGTTGGGAATAAATCTCCAGTGCCGCAAATAAATATTTTGAGATTCAAATATCTTGGCAAGGCAGTCTGTATTTTTGCAGAAGGGTAACACACAAAAGTGGCAGGCACACCAAGTGGAGGGCCACTCACCTTTTATCCCTAATGCAAGCTGAATTAAACCTGTGTCTTACCCTGTTGGCTAGGGCTTCAGACCTCATATTCTTAAACTTACCTGATTGGTTATTTTATATTTTTATGACATTTCATGAGGGGGCAGGTATAGGGGAGTTGCAGGGACAAACAAATTCCAAGGCAGGCCATGTGACCTTTGTGTAAACAAGATGAGTTGGGGGAGAGGATAGGGGCCTGCTCTTATTTAGATTCCTAAGGTGGGTTTCTAAGTAGAGAGGTTATGCCCTTATTTGGAAGAAAAGATGTATATTCCTACACTGTGCCCAGGGACTGACTACAGTGGACTGCATCAGTGTCTTCCTCTCCCTTCTGAGTTCACTCGGGGGTAGCACCATAGGAGATCAGAGAGGTACAGACTGCAAGACAGAGGTTTTTTTACTGCTGCATCCCTGTGGGGTCATTGGTGGGAGGTTGCTGAGTCTGCCACCTGAGGGCACAGCTCCAATCAGGCAGTAATTTCCACCCAGTAACCTCTCTCTGGGTCTAGTTACATCTCCTTTGGGGATAATAACACAGCCTCACTGTTACCAGCCTAAGGATCCTGAGTAGTTTACTTAATTTTGTAAAGAGTCCCTTTTCAAAACCACTCAATTTGAGTGTTCCATCAAGATCCTCCTAGGACCCTGATTTATACACTGAGAGATTTTCAAACTGTAGTGCACATCAGACTCACTTGGAAGTTTTCTTGAAACACAGATTGCTGGTATGATCCTCAAGAGTTTGTGATTTAGTAGAACTGGGAATGGCCAGAGAATTGCATTTCTAACAAATTCCCAGATGATACTGGAGCTGCTCATCTAGGGACCACACTTTTGAGAATCATCACACTAAATATTCATTCCATTTTGTGAATCTGACAGTTTATTTAACCAACCATATCTCTTTTATACAAGAAACCTCAACATTTATATCCTTTTAGCTAAATCTTTACACACAGACTTGTTAGTGTTCTTCAAAACATTTCCTAAAAGTAGAACTTTGGTGTATGAGTATGTAAATTTTTAAGCTTTGTAAAAAATCTTTATTGCCAGATTGCTCATCAGAAAGTTTTTATAAATTTTTAATTCTACCAAGACATATGAAAGCCAGCATTTCCAAGTATCTTTGCAAATACAGTGCAACATTTTATTATTTATTAAAATCCTTGCCAATTGATAAATGAGAAAATGACAATATTGCTTTACTTTGAGTTATTTTGATAACCAGTGAGACTGAACAATCTGAGATTTACTTTGTCCATCTTCACTTACTGATTGGTGGGTGGCATCTTCATGATATTTGCCCATTTTTATATGCCTAGTTGTTGTTTTATAATGTAAGATACACTTTATTTGTAAAGAATACCGATCTTTGTCTTTTTTACGTGTTTCTGTATTTTCCCCAGTTTTTTGTTTGCTTTGATTTTGTCTATGATTATTTTTTATACAAAGAATTTTTTTCTTTTCTGTAGTTTAAGCCCTCAGTCCTTCACTTTATGGTGAGTCTCTAGATCCTTGCGTATTACAGTGCTTGACTTATAGCACAGGCTTGGTGAGTATGTGTTAAATAAACTAATGGAAGAATTGTGTAAAGTTGTGAAGTCAGAGCCAGCTTTCAGATACTGCAGGCTTGTGAAGTAGTAAACTCTCCATTCCAGGACATATTCAAAAGAGACTTAATAATGACTGTCAGTGGGTGTTATAGAAGTGATTACTGCTTTCCCTATCTTGAAAGGTGAAATAAATGATTTATGAGGTCCTTATGTCACTAAGATTCAGTGATTCTATTATTTCCGGCTAATTAAGATTATATTTAATTTTTTTTCACTCATTTGTCCCCTGACCCTAACTCTCTTTATTCATTTTTCTACAAAGGTTGTTTGTCATGTTACTTGTGTGCATTGTGTCCTCTAAATTATGGCTCCAGCTACAATCTATCTCCTGTTAATTTCTTGGGAAATGCTGGTGCTTTTCATTTGCTTGTTCCTTTCATAACCAATTTGTCTTTACTGAATATGAAAATGTGATAGAAGTATCTATCACTCTTTGATCTCTTTTTTCATAAATGAAAGAATTAGAAAAATGATTTCACATTATTAAATACCACAAACAACAGGTATCTATTTTAGCGAACATTGAGATTTATTAATTTATACATTTACCTACCTGACTATTGAATCACTCTTTGTTACTCTTTGTTTTATTTTGTTCTGCAAAACAAATTAAAATTTAAAAAAGAATTTATAAAAAATGCAAGATAATTTTTCAAACTTATTTATCAGTGTATTAGCTTCCTAGGGCTGCCATAACAAATTACCACACACTTGGTTACTTAAAATGACACTAAGTCATTAAAATGACAGAAATTTATTCTCTCAAATTCTGGAGGCTAAAAGTCCAAGATCAAGGTGCTGCAAGGCTGTGCTCCCTGCAAGTCTCCAGGGAGAATCTGTCCCTTTCCTCGTCTAGCTTCTTGTGGCTCCAGACATTAGTTGACTTGTGGCAGCATCAAACCAGTCTCTGTCTCTGTAGTCACATTGCCACCTCCTCTTCTTTATGTGTCTCTTTTCTGTGTATCTTATAAGGACACTTGTCATAGGATTTAAGGCCCACCTGGATAATCCAAAATGATTTTCTCATCTAAGGATCTTTGACTTAATCACATATGCCCCTTTCTCCAAATAAGGTCACATTTACAGTTCCCATGGATTAATATGTGGACATATCTTTCAGGGGGCCATCATTCATGTAACTATAGCAAGGGGCCCCCAACTCCCAGGCCACAGACTGGTAGTGATCCATGGCCTGTCAGGAACCAGACTGCAGAGCAGGAAGTGAATGGTGGATGAGTGAGCGAAGCTTCATCTGTATTTACAGCCACTCCCCATCACTCACATTATGGCCTGAGCTCCGCCTCCTGTCAGATCAGCAGTGGCATTAGATTCTTATAGAAGCACTAACCCTATTGTGAACTGTGCATGCGAGGGATCTAGGTTGCACAGTCCTTATGGGAATCTAATGCCTGATGATCTGAGGTGAAGCTGACGTGGAGATGCCAGGGCTGTGGAGTAGCTGCAAATACAGATTAACATTAGCAGAGAGGTTTGACTGCACAGAGACCATAATACATCAATTGCTTGCAGACTCATATTAAAACCCTCTCAGTGAATGGTAAGTTACAATTAAGTGCATCTGGCACTTGAATCATCCTCAAACCATCCTTCTCTCTAACCCTCATCCATGGAAATATTGTCTTCCACAAAAGTAGTCCCTGATGCCAAAGAAGTTGGGGACTGCTACACCACAGGCAGTAAGACAGAAGATCCTGTATGGATAAAAGGAAACAGAGTAAGATCTCACTTGAAGATCCTGAGGATGCCACTTTATACTGAGTTTGTAGTCCCCATAACCTAAGACTTCATATTACTGTAATAATAACATAATAAAAGCAGCTATAATATATGGAGCTCTTGTTATATGAGCTGTTATAGCTAACTTTACAAGCATTACCTTAGTTAATTTTCTCAACAACTCTCTAAAGAGGCAACTATTATTGTTGTTGTCCCATAGATGAAGAAATTAAGTCTCAGGGAAGTTAAAGAACTTATCTAAAGTCTCAGGAAGAGTAGGTGGAAGAGCCACTTTCATTTGTTAGACTCCAATGTCTGAAATGGTAATCATGATTGTTAGGCTCATTAATGGAAGCAATTCAGCATCCCCTGTGATCTCTCCAGGAAGAGGCAAGGGAGTTGACTAGGAGTGCTGTGGCATAGACTTGTGGAGAGCAGTCTCAAAGCCTTCTGCTGTCTGTGTGAAGGGTTCTCAGTTTAAAAAAACAAAACCAGGTTTCTAAGGCTTTTCGTCTACTGTTAAGCTATTGTTGTTCCAGTGCTTTATATTAGCTGAAAAGAACGCAAACTCACTACCCCGCCCCACCCTATCAGATTTAAGTTCCCCTTTTAAGCACATCCCAAGGTCCTTGTGCTCACTTCTATCTTGGCACACAAGATACATTCAAGAGTTAAATGAGGAGTTCCCCGGTGGTATAGTGGCTAGGCTTTGTTGCTCTCACTGCTGCTGCCTGGGTTCCATTCCAGGCCAGGGAACCACCAAACAACAACAACAACAACAAAAACAAACAAACAAGAGTTAAATGAGATGATGCTAATAACACTCTTAGCACGGTGCTAGCCATAAACTAAGAAATAAATAAACTATATTAGTCATTATTGCAGAAGAAAAATTTGCATTTGAGCTAGGAGTTGAAAATAATAGAAAATGCTTAGATTTGCAGAAAGCTAATTTTGTGATTAGGTTTTTACTCCATAACTGCTCATCCTTCTTTTTACTCTTTTCTCCTTTATTCTTTCTAAATACACATTTTTCTGAAACCTGCCCCATCACCACCTGCTTTCCTCATGCTCTTATTTCCTCGCTTTGTAGGTCCCTCACTATAATGTCTTCCCAGTTCTTTCTAGGATCTAATTATCTGAACCTCCTCCAACCTCTCCCATCTGTAGTAGGTTGAATACTGTACTTCAAAACTTCATACCATTAGAACCTCAGAATGTAAACTTATTTGGAAATAGGATCTATTTTGAAATAGAATCTCAAGATGAAATCATCCTGGATTTATGGAGGCCTCTAAATACAATCACTGGTGTCCTTATAAAAGAGAACACACAGAGATAAAGGGAAGAAAGCCAGATGAAGACAGAAGCAGAGATTGGAGTGATGCTGTCATAAACCAAGGAACACCTAGAACCACCAAGAGTTAGAAGATGACAAGGAATGATTCTCCCATAAAGCCTTTGGAGGAAACATAGTCTTAAACACACTTTGACATGAGACTTCTGAAAGAATAAATTACTGTTAAACCACTAGGGCTCTGTTATAGCAGCCCTGGGAAATAAATACACTATCTCATCCAAATGTAACTTACACGTATTTTTCTGAAACATACCACTTTGATCATGACTCTTGTGTGCCTAGTGTTCTTTAGTGGCTGCCCACAACTTCCGAAGTGAAATACAAATTACTTGGGCATGGCATACAGGGGCCTTCCTGTTGGGCCACTGGTGAGCTTTCCAGGGACTCCTTGTCACCCACCTTGGCTAGCCATACCCTGTGCCTCTGCCACCTTATCTGACCCCACCACCCAGCTTTGTATCTGATAATGCCTACTCTTCCCTAAGTTGAAGAATTCATATGAACCCCTTTCCTCAATGAACAAAATGATTGCAGTGGTCATTCACCTTAATTCCTTTTTAATCCCTAATGAACAGAGATTCCCACTATACGTTTTCTCAAGTAGCTAACCATCCAAAATAACCTATAAAATATAATCTGAAATGTTATGTATATATAACATTTTTTAAAAGCAACTAACTCCCATTTTTTCTGAAAAGGTCAATAATTATGAAAGATTTGGCTCAGGTGTCAGCTCCTCCAGTCAACCTTCCCTCACCCATTACTGCCTTGAGGTTTAATTTGGTGTTGCTTCTACAACTAGATACTGTTATAACCTGGGTAGCTGATTAACACTCACCATATTAATATTATCTGACTCCTTGTCAATCTCCATCATGAGACTGTAGGTCTTTGACCATGTTTCATTCATCCTTGTGACTCAGTGACTCTAACTGTACTTAAATCATGGGTGTGTTTATAAGCATTGATTGGATAATTGAATGAATGATTGAGCAGAGTTAGAAGAGAGGTCTTTTTTGGGGACCCAGACTCTCAGTGTAGGCTAGTGGTATGGTTTCTTACCTATGGCATGATTGATCTAAACATAGCCGCTCAACTTTATTTGCCTGAATATAAAGCTTGTAGCATGTTTTTATAACTGCTGGCATGATTTTATTATAGGAAAACCATTACCAAAATGTTAAATGATTACACTAGGTTCACCATCCTATTTATGGATAAAAAGCCCTAAAGATATGTAAAAGTCTCTAGATAGGATAACTATATCTTTTTCAAATGCACAAAGATAAAAAATAAAAACACCATAATGTTCTCAAAGTAATCTAAACTTCACAGAATAAATGTCTACATTTATAAGCAATTATTGAGTTATTAATAATGGATAAGCCAAGGAAGGCTGGATATCAGAAGATGCTTTATTTATTCACACACACACATACACACACCCTCAAAAGCCCACTTTCCTTGACATTATTTTCTAATTTTCTAACCTCATGATATATACATGTTTAAAATTAGAAAAAAGTATATGCACATGTATACTCTAACATAATTTATATATGACATATATATTAGAAAATTAGAAAAAATACATGAGAACTGTCTGGAAAGTATCTAACCATGTAGTATGAAAACTATACATTTATGACTGGATTTTTCCTGGACAGCCCTCATACATGCATCTGTATATTCTAACATAATTCTAAACTCATTATATATATATATATATATATATATATATATATATATATACACACACACACACACATATATATGTGTATACACACACACACACACACACATATAAATTAGAAAACATATATGCATATGTATATGCTAACATAACTTTTATATAGTGCACTAAAATGAGAAATTCAATGTAAGTGGCTACCAATGTGTTTTGGAAAATCAAACTGTAGACACAGGAGTCCTTAAAAACAGAAAAAGAAAAAGAGAATATAACAAGAAACATCACAATCTTGAAATACATACCAGTGAAAAATAAAACCTTTCATTTTTATTATTTCGTTATTTTCATTATTGAGGGATTGAGACGCCTTCGACATGAAAACCAAACTTCAAGCTGGACTAATTTAAGGCATTTCTGAAAAAGAAGAAAGGTTCTGGAGTAGGGAAGGAGTTAGAACTAAAGACAGGCTCAGAGGAGACAGACTAATGATTCCTTCGGCCTTCAATCAGGACTCCTCACTCCTAAAGACACTTCGTGGTAAATGAGTCCCTATGGTAATGACTTGCGAACTGAATGGCAATATTATGATGCACTAGGTTAGTGCTGCTCCACACTCAGCAGCTCCTTTAAAGCTGGAAAGAATTTTCTGCCTGCCCTTTGATCCACTCTTACACCATTGGTCACTTGAGCCCAAGACAATGCATTCTCCTTTCTCTTCCTCTTGTCCTCCATCCATTCAGTCACTTTTACCTGCTTCCACATCCAGAAGGTGAAGTCCAGTTCAGCCCATGTTAAGGAGCCCCTCAACCATCTGTGAGGAGATGGCAGGAATGTGGCCTCCGACCGCCAGAGCTCTGCAGGTGAGGGCGGTGGAGGCTCGGTGAAGGTTGCGGGTGGCAGTCTGCACGAGGGATGCAAGGAGACCCTGCATGCCATGCCCAAGTAATTTGTACTTCATCTCAGAAATTGTGGGCAGCCACTGAAGAACACTAGGCACACAAGAGTCATGATCAAAGTGGTATGTTTCAGAAAAATACGTGTAAGTTACATTTGTTTTTTTGTTTTTTGCTTTTTGGTGTGTGGGTGGCTCCCTGACTGGGAATCGAACCCAGGCCGCAGCGCTGACAGCACCAGCGCCGAAGCCTTAAGCCACTACACCATCAGGGAACTCCCTGTAAGTTACATTTGGATGAGATAATGGATTTATTTCCTACGGCTGCTATAACAGAGCCCTAGTGGTGTAACAGTAATTTATTCTTTCATGGTTATAGAGGCCAGAAGTCTCATATCAAAGTGTTTAAAACTATGTTTCCTCCAAAGGCCTTATGAGACAATCATTCCTTGTCATCTTCTAACTCTTGGTGGTTCTAGGTGTTCCTTGGTTTACGACAGCATCACTCCAATCTCTGCTTCTGTCTTCATCTGGCTTTCTTCCCTTTGTCTCTGTGTCTTTTCTTTTATAAGAACACCAGAGACTGTATTTAGAGACCTCCATAAATCCAGGATGATTTCATCTCTAGATTCTTAGTTAATTCATCTGCAAAGTCTATTTCCAAATAAGGTCACATTCTGGATGGATATGAAGTTTGTTTGTTTTTATTAAATTAATTGGGGTGAAATTGACTATCAAAATTGTGTAGGTTCCAGGTGTTCCCATTCTTCATCGTGCATGTGTCGCCTAGTGCTCTCACCACCCAGAGTCAGTTTTCTTTCCATCACCATACACTTGAATCCTCCTCTTTCTCCCCCACACCCCCTGTTCCCTCTGGTAACTACTAAACTATTGTCTGTGTCCATGAGTTCTTTTTTTCTATTTTGATAGTTTATTTATTCTGTTATCTAGATTTCACATGTAAGCAAGATCTTATGGTATTTGTCTTTCTCAGTTTAACTTAACTTTGCTTAGCAAGGTATCTTCAAGTTGGATGAATATGAAGTTTTGAAGTTTTGAAGTTTTGAAGTTCAACCCACTACAGATGAGAAAGGTTGGTGGAGGTTCAGACAATTAGATTCTAGGAAGATCTGAGAAGACATTGTAATGAATGATGTACAAGGACAGGGAATGAGTGCATAAGTTTGGGGGCAGGTTTTAGGAAATGTGTGTTGAGGAAGAATGAGGGAGAAAAAAGTTTAAAAAAAGATGAGTTATGGAGTAAAAACTCACCACAAAATTTGTTTTCTGCACATCTAAGCATTTTCTATCATTTAATCCTAGCTCAAGCACAACTTTCTTCTGTTATGACTAATATCTTTCATTTATTCCTTAGTTTATGGCTAGCACTGTGCTGATATTGTTATTAGCATCACCTCATTTAACTTTTAAACAGTCTTCAGAAGTAGGTACTATTATGACCAACCCCCTATTATTCCATTTTAAAGATGAAAAAAACTGAGTCTTCGAGAGGTTAACTAAGTTGTCAGTAAACCAATATTAGGGCTAGGATTTGAACCAATCACACTCCAAAGTCAACAAACATGCATTACATTTCTCTCCACCCCCAACTTCCACCCTTACTAGTAAAGTATTTTTTTATCCTTTCTTTGAACCCCCCATACCATATGGTCTGTACTACTTTTGGGGCCTTGGTCAATTTATAACTAATTTACTTTTTTTTAATTCATTTTTATTGGTAGACTTATTGGGGTGACATCTATTAGCAAGGATTACATAGGTTTCAGGCATACAATTCTACAGTGCATTGTCAACTTGATGTATATAATAAGTTCACCACCTAATGTGACTTCTCTTTCCATCACCTTTTATTTAGCTTCCCCCCTTCCTCTCTCACCCCTCCCCTTTCTCCCCTCCCTAACCCACTTGTCCCCAAATATACATTAAAATATTGATTGTGTCCATGGGTTATTTGTTTGTTCATTTCTTTTTTTCTTTGCTTTCAGTTTTATATTCCGCATATGAGTGAACTCATACAGTTCTTTGTTTTTTCTGTCTGGCTTATTTCACTAAGCATGATGATCTCCAGGTCCATCCATTTTGTTGCAAATGGCAATATTTCATCTTTTCTTACAGCTGAGTAATATTCCATTGTGTATATGTACCACAGCTTCTTTATCCAGTCATCTGTCGCAGGGCACTTTGGTTGTTTCCATGTTTTGGCCACTGT
>PVJL010010697.1:0-47521 GCA_004026885.1 Lyroderma lyra
GTGTGAGTGTGGTTGTGTGAGTGTGTGTGAGTATGTGAGTGTGTTTGTGTGTGAGTGTGTGAGTATGAAGGTGTGTGTGAGTGTGTGAGTGCGCGTGAGTGTGAGTGTGCGTGTGTGTGTGTGTGTGTGTACACGCACACGTGTGTGCGGTGGCCTTTGTTCTGGTAAAGCTGGAGAGAGCAAGAGCCAGGCCACGAACAACCCAAAGGGCATGTTCCAAGTCAGAAATGTATTGTGGGACAAAGACGGGCCACCAAAGGATTTTCTTTTCCTTTTTTAATTTTTGCAGGAATTTATTTGAGCCAACTGATGACGTACACCCGGGAGCAAGGTCTCAGGCGCTCCCTCCTCAAGGGTATTGAATGCAGGTTTTTCTCCTGCGTCTTCCCCTTTCCCTTTCCCAATGTCACTCTCTTGGTTAGTCCCCCTACCCCCCCAGCGACCACCCGGTTTAAAACCGCAGCCCCCTTTGGGTCTCTTGTCCTTCTTGCTCTGATTTTCCATGGTGCCCGCCCCCTCGGAGCACACCATTTAATCCTGTTGTGCATTATTCCTTTCTCTCCCCTCCCAGGGAGGCTCGAGGACAACAGGGACTTGGGCGTTTTTGTTCAGGAAGGCACACCCCGCCCTGAGGGTAGTTCCTGTCACACAGCAGGCTGTCAGTACACATTTGTTGAATGAATGAATGAACCCCAGCGGGCAGAGGCTCTGTGCTTCATTGCTTCAGAGGAAGGAAGTGGCAGAAGCAGAAGCAGCCTCTGAGACGTGATGGTTTATTTCTCTTGAGCGTTGCAGCCAGCTGGGAGCAGTTTGCGGAGAAGTGAGAAAATAATTTGTGGAGAAGCAAAAGGGAAAGCAGGGCTGCCCTCCCCCTCCCCCTCTTCCCAACCAAATAGCAGAGCCTGGGAGGGGGAGTGGAAGTGGAACTGAGGGGTTCCGAGCAAGGGGCCCAGGCCAGGGAAGGGGAGTGGCAGAAGGTGGCCCCCTGCAGAGCAAATAGGACAGACAGAGGCTCCCTGCCCCTGGGTGGGGAAGGAGCAACTGAGATGCCAAGAGGGCTTGCAGCTTGGGACAAACACATACTAGCAAACCCAAGCATGGCCCTGCCTCCTGAACTTACAGACCCAGAGAGAGAGAGAGAGAGTTGTGAAGTCTTGGGAAAACAAACAGAGGACAGGCAAGTAGGTGACATTATCCCACGAGGACACCCTACTGTTCAGCCCTCTGCCTTTTCACTTTCTGGGTGGTGAATACCTTCTCCTGATCACCCAGGCAGTTCAGATCCTTCCCCTGATCACCCAGGCAGTTCAGATCCTTCCCCTGATCACCCAGGCAGTTCAGATCCTTCCCCTGATCACCCAGGCAGTTCAGATCCTTCCCCTGATCACCCAGGTAGTTCAGGTCCGCCTGATTCCTCATGTAAACATCAAGCTGGGTCTGCAGTGACGGTCTACCTGTACCACTTTCCCACTGTGTGCAAAGGCTCTTGCTGTCTCCCTGGATTCCTATAACAATTTGGGGGCCGGGAAGGTCATGAAATACAGTTTTGCAAGAGGAAAGGAGTTCTGGAGATCGGTTACACAACAATGTAGATGTACTTAACACTTCTGGACTGTACACTTAGAAATGGTTCAGATGGCAATGTTTATGTCGTGTATTTTAGCACAGCTTAAAAAAAAAAATCAAGCACCATTCATACCATGGAATATTATTTGGCCATAAAAAGGAACGAAGTACGGATACGTGCTACAACATGTTTGAACCTTGAAAACACTACGCTACATGAAAGAAGTCAGTCACGAAGGTGACGTGTTGTATGATTGCAGGTGTACGAGTGTGAAATGTCCAGAACAGGCAAGACTATAGAGGTGGGAAGTAGACCGTTGGTTGCTAGGGGCTGGAGGGAGAAAGGAATGGGTATGAGGCTTATGTTTGAGCGCTGAAAACGTTCTGAAGTTACAGTAGTCCCCTCTTATCTGCGGTGTTAGTTACCTGTGGTCAACCACGGTATGAAAATATTAAATGGAAAATTCCAGAAATAAACAATTCCTACATTTTAAATTGCATGCCGTTCTGAGTAGTGTGATGAACTCTCGCTCTATCTTGCTCCCTCCCACCTGGGACGTGACTCGTCCCTTGGTCCAGCGTCTCCACGCGGCCTACACGCCCTGACCATCAGTCACGTAGCAGCCATCTAGGTTATCAGCTCAGCTACGGCAGTATCGCAGTGCTTGTGTTCAAGTCACCCTGATTTTAATTAATAATGGCCTTAAAGTACAAGAGTGGTGATGCTGGGAATTTACATGTGCCGAAGAGGAGCCGTAGGTGCTTCCTTTAAGCCAAAAGGTATGTATGTACAGGAAAAACATAGCTGTAGATAGGTTCAGTACTATCCAAGCTAGCAGGCAACTGCTGGGGGTCTTGGAACGTATCCCACAGGATAAAGGGGGACTTCAGTAGGTGGTGGTGATGCTTGCACAACTCTGTGACTGTACTATAACTGTACACTTTAAAAGGGTGAGTTTTATGGTATGTGAATTACAGCTCAATAAAGGTTTTTTGTTTCTTTTTTTGTTTGTTTTAAGGCAATGAAGGTTCCACCGTGTTCACTCCATATCTCACCTTCAGGGCTCTGAGCTGCCAAGTATAAAAACATCTGAATTCTCTGACAGCATTTTGTGAGGAAGCCCGAGCCATGAGGAGAGACTGTGGGTCAGTGCTCCCGTCGGCAGCCCGGCTGATCTCTCAGCAGCAGCCGGCGCCAGCCGGGTGAGGGAAGCCATCTTTGAGGTCCAGTCCATTTGGGCCTTCAGCAGACTGCGACCTCAGGGAAATTGTGTGGGAGACTCCAAGCAAGAACTGTTCAGCCAAGTCCTCCCCACATTCTTGTCCCATAAGATCTTGAGCAAAATTGCATGGTTGTTTCAAATGGTTAAGTTTGAGAGTAGCCTGTTAAGCATTCATAGAGAACAGGAACACTTACAATTCAGCTGATTTCTTCTCCATCCCGTGCGTTCATCAGGGGCAGTGAGGTGAGGTGAGGCCTTCACGTTTTCTTTTTCTGAAGGTTTTGTTGTTGTTGTTGTTTCCATAGACCATTCGTTTATTTGTTTATACGTCCTGCCTTCACACAAAGGCTTTGAGGCAGCTTACAGACAGTCAATAAAAGGTAAAAAGAAAAATAAGTGAGGAAAAGAGTCACAATGGTCAGGGAAGGAAAGCAGTGACATCACTCAGAGGAGCCCACGAGGGCAGCGAGGAGCACTGGGGTGGCTCACCCTCCGCAGTGACATCAGGGTTGTGGTGTGGGGGTCCCAGGCCCTGCAGGGGCCTGCCCCGATGAAGGTCTCAGGGCAACCTCAGGGAATGTGCTAGGAGCAGTCACACAAAGGCAGCGGTGTGTTTCCTTCAGCACTGGGCTTGGTCCCTTTCATAGGCCGGGAATTTTGGTTCCGGGCCCTGTTCTTTCTAGGAAAGATGGACAAACCCCAAGTTCCTCCCTGCCTGAGACATCTCTCTGCTCTGGCTCTGCCACCACCAGGACCCTAAGGTTTTCCTTTGCTCCTGAACATGACCCTTCCCATCCAGGGTTGTTGGGTACTCAGCAGGAAAGGCAGCTTCTTGGGGTGCCTAGTTTTGGGAACTTCAACTGTGCAGCTGCTATTTCTACCTGCTGCACCCCCTGAGCCTGCCCCCCCCCACACACATTCCAGCAGAGCCCAAAGGAATGCAGGGTGCACTTAAGTACCTCTAGACTCTGCATCCACCCCAACCCCCATGGTGGTTCAAAGGCTGGCATCGGCCAGCCAGCCCGCCGTGGCAGGTATTTTATGTCCCTGCAGCTGCAATAACAAATTACTGCAAATTTGGTGGCTTAAAACAACACATACTCGTATTTATTCTTTTACAGTTCTGGTAGTTAGAAGTCTGAAATCAGTCTCACTGGGGTGAAAGCAAATTGTCACTCTCTTTCAGGCACTGTCCTCTGTCACCAAAGCCCTCAGTGTGGCATCTTTAAATCTCTCTTCAAATCCCACATGAACTTCTCTCTTCTGTGTCACGTCTTCGTCTACCTCTCTCCTTTAAGGACATGTGTGATGACATTTAGGCCCTGCCCAGATAATCCAGGATACTTTCCCCATCTGGAGACCCTTCACTTAATCACACATGCATAAGTGTCCCCAGCCACATGAATTAACATTCATGGGTTCCAGGAACGAGGACCTGGGTATTTTTAAGAACTGCTCTTCAGCCTATCATAGGGGGCATCAGCAGCTTTCTTGTCTAGAATGGCATTCAGCCAAACCAGAGCAAGCAGCAGAACTACGGACAGATGAGAAAGAAAGGAATTGTTGGTTTGAGTCTCACTGAGAAGGGACGTTCTGCAGAGACCCATTCATTTTTGAAGACAGGGTTGAGGAGGGTGACACTTCTAAGACTTCTCAGGCATAGGCTCCCTGTCCGACTTCACAGGGACTCCGGATTTGAGTTGTCTTGACAAGCTTCTTGCACACCTGCCGTGAGGTTGTCCATTCCAGCTGCCGGGCCCTGCACACCTGACTCCTGCAGGAAGACTGGGGACTTGGAAGAGTCCCCATCAAAGCTGCATTGAACTCTGAAGGGCAGCCCCCTCGACTGCCCTGCCTGGGTAGGGTAAAAAGCACCGAAAAGCAGAGTTGTCCGTATTCCACCCCGCTAATAACAGATTCACAAATGCTTTTTAAAACAATTGTGGTACAATACACATAACGTAAAATTCGCCATCCTAAATTGGCTAACAATCACAATCATTTGCCATCCTAACCAATTTGTTAGTGTGTTAAGTGTATTCATTCGGTTGTACACCCACTGTCCAGAGCTTTGCAAAACCGAAGCTCTGCCCGTTAAACAAGAACTTCCCACCCCCTCTTCCCGCAGCTGCTGGCGGCCGCCATTCTCTTCTCTGTCTCTATGCATTTGGCTACTCGAGCTGCATCGTGTCAGTGGAATCGTACAGCGTTTGCCATATTGTGAATGGCTTATGTCACGGCGCATAATGTTCTAAAGGGTTTGTCCATGTTGTCACGTGTTAGAATTTCCTTCTTTTTTGTGGCTGAATAATAATCCATTGTATGTTTGAATAAATACTCCATTTGTCTGTTGATGGGTACTTGGGTTGTTTCCACCTTTTGTCTATTGTGAGCGATGCTTTGAACACGGGTGCACAAACACAAATATCTTAAAAGTGAGACTCTCAGCAAGACCCTTGACCCTGCACTGCCAGTCCTCAGGGAAAGAAGGCATGAACTAACCCCACCCCACCGTTCCCTGTGTAGGGTTCCTGCTGCTTGCAGCGCCCTGGACGTGCCCCTAAAAATCCCAACCTGATCCTGGCTGTACACTATTTCCTAATCTTAGGGCAAGATTAGGCAAAGCAGGTTTCAGCTTGTGTATGGAAATGTTCCTCTACAGCAGGTTTTTCTCCTCTTGGTAAGAAATAAACTGATTCTCATCCCTAGTAACCTTAAAACAAGTCAAACAGACACCTTGTTAATATCCACTTGTTTATCTGCTATGTATTTTTTGGCTCCTGATACATTATAAATCAAATGATCACTTGATAATGAAGGAGGGACTCAACTGAAAAAAAAGTTCTGATTTGTTTACCTTATCTCTTCCAGTCTGAGAAAGTACTCATGGGAACTGGGGGGATCGCTGATATTTGACAACTTTTAATCTACCCCAAACGGTAGAGTTCTACAGGTCAACCAACAGCTGAGCCAATTGTAAGTGAAACCTCCTGCCTCTGCCTGGGTCTGAGGCGGAAAGGAGCCCATGAGAGACAAAAGCAATTGCCTCTTGGTCTCTGTTCTCTGTTTTTTTTTTTTTGGTTTTTTTTTTTTTTTGGTTTTTTTTTTTTTTTTTAGGTAGCTCCCTGGCTGGGAATCGAACTCAGGCTGCAGCATTGAGAGTGCTGAAACCTAGCCACTGCACCACCCAGGAACCCCGCAATTGCCTCTTGGGAGATGGAAGCTAGTTCTGCTCTGGTTGTAAAAGTCGTTTTCCTGATTGTGGGTGGGGGTGTGGGGCTCGGTGGAGCCTGAGCTCTGGTCTGAGGCAGCAGTGGTTAGTACTATGCACCCCGCAGGACAATAGCTTTGAGACGCAACCCCTCCCTTCAGATGTCTGGAAGATGAGACTCTGGTAGCTAATCAGTGGCCCAGGAGGAACCCGATTATGTCACGTAGGTTTTGAGCAGCCTCCGTCCTGCAAGGTAGCATGCCCAGACCTCAACTCTGTTGTGACTCATCAGGGATTGGTGGCAGTGGTGGCGGTGGTGGGGTTTGGGGTAGGGGAGGAATGGACATTTAGTCCCATTTCTATTTTTTTATTTGTGGTAGGTATTCCTCATATATAAGCTTTCGTCTTTTAAGTGATTAGTATTAAGGGATACTTAGTTGAGCTGGATGAAAGGTGTGTTTAGATTTGGCAGTAAATAGTTGAAGTTAGCCCACAGATGTCATATCACAACAGTGACTCAGGGACAAACCAAAGAATCAGATAATAAGAAGCAATTGATATGTCATTTGTTCACTCAACAGACACCCTCCACTGTTTGGGTCCTAGATATTGCAGGACAAGGAACCACATGGCAATTTAGAAGTCAGGGACACTTTTTGCTCTGAATACCCAGAGGTCCAGGTATCTCCCAAACGTGCCTGATTATCCCTTTCTGAAAAATTGCAAGCGATTGGCAGGGAGAGGTCAGCAAAAGTGTGTACGAGTATGACAATGTAGATGTGTGCGTGATGAGTGTGTGCACACGTAAGAGTGTGTGTAAATGAGTGTGTGGGTCACTCTGCATGTGTGTTTGGGAGATTTATGATTCTATGCTTGTGAGTTGGAGTGAGTGGTGAGTCTGAGTTTGTGTGAGAGAGTTGAGAATGTGGATAAATGCTAGAATGGGTGTGTGTGGGGGTGTGTGTGTGGGGTGTGTGTGCATATAGGTCTATGTGAATGTGGTACTTCAAATGGAGGGAAAAGGAGGAGTGGGTAGATGCTCACTATTGGCCCTGAGAAAGCCCCCAGGAAGTAAATCTGGGACATGAATTGTGCAGGCTTAATGGGCAGTCCACATCCCTTTGTCCCTTACATGGCAAAACCCCTTCCAGCTCTGCTTCCAGGGGAAGCCAGGGTTGTTCTAGACCCAGGGCCAGCCTGTCTGGGTTCCTACTCTCTGAACAGCTTCTTTTCCATAGAGGAGGGGTCTTCTACAGACTGTCTCTGCAGGCCCCTGCCTGGTTGCAGAGAGGGAGTGGGGTTGTCACCTTCCAGAGAGCAGCCTAGAGTTCCTTCTGTGTGAAATGGATTGAGCACAAGATCCAGGCCTGTTTCCGTGCTCACGGCTGTTTTTCAGAAAATGATTGGCGTTCTAGCAAATTTGAAGGGACAAGGATACACGTCTTTTTCTTTCAGAGGGATAAATAGTAGCAGATGTCCCTGCCCACCACACCCCCACCCCCACCCCACCCCCAGACAGAGACTCAGACTGTGCTATTGCCCACCATTCTGGCACATACTAAGGAGTGCAGTAGCAATAATGGTATCTAACAGTTACTGCGCCTTTACTCTGCACCTGATTCTAATGCTAACCCTTCCACATAAATTCTCTTTTCTAATCAGCACAATAACGGATACCATCATGATCCTCATCTGTTAAGAGAGGCCAAGAAGTTTGGTTAGGGCACACAGCTAATAAAGGGAAGACCCCAACCCGTCCCATTCCAGAGCCCCACCCCGCTCAGGGTAAGCAAAGTGGCCTTCCTTAGGGGCACATCAAGGTGCTCAACAAGTGAGGATTCTATAATGGTTGTGTGAAAGAAGCTGTTCTGCAGGCGAAAGCCCTCCCCTTCTCAGTCTCTCAAATCCCATTTCAGAGCTCAGTTTCCCTCAATGAAAGATGGGTTGACTGAATAGCAAGAAGCCAAAGATCATTTCTGAAAATTCTCTCCAAAGCGACCACATAATTTATAGATATAGATAGATATAGATATAGATGTAGATGATATAGATGTAGATGATGTGGATATACAGCTATAGATATATAGGTGATACAGATATACAGAGTCTGGCAGAAGTAACGCCTGGACTTGAGTTATGATTTTATTGCAATAAATCATAACCATACATGCTTATGATTTTGTAATAATGCCCTCTTTTATAAGCTGGTAATCGATGCCAAATCTTTTATTCCAAATCATAAGAGCGCAGTTTCACGTTGACCGACTAACGTGCTGTGCGACGTGCTGTGTAACGTGAGAAAGCACCGCGTGGAGAGAGGTGGGAACACACACAGAGCTGGTTTTGTGCTCTGATGACTGGCACTTACTGCCATGAGGACTCAGCTGCCCTTCTCTCAGAGGACTTTGGGCAAGGTCAGTCACAAGTGACAATAACTCTTTGTGATCTGCCAGCTGGGCCTGGGTGTCCTTCACTGTGTTCGTCTCTGCGGCGGAGAACTGTCAGCTCTCTATTGCTTTATACCTGCAGGTGCCTCATTCCCCATGTGACAGCCGCCTCCACACCTGTGTCCTCAGCTCCTTTGGCTCTCACTGATGTTTATCACCCAGGTCACCCTCAGTGCACTCCTGCAGATGAGAAAAGGGTGAATATTTTATGAAAAGTCTTTTTGGAGGGGTTCTAGTAAAAAATGTCATGGATAAATCTTAAATAAAAATAAAAGGTGAGGCAGGAAGCATTGTAGAATAGCTGTTATTGAGAGCTTACTTCTAAGTGCACTGTCATTATCAGTTCACAGATGAGGAAACTGAGGCACAGTTTAAAGGGAAGAACACAGAACTAGGAGTCTTTGGAGCTGATGGTTCCACTGTTGTCACTACCATGGCTACTGCCTGGTCACATGGCCTTGGGCCTCAGTTTCCTTACTAGTAAATTAACAGTGGGACCATCTTTCTTTAATTGTTAACATCTTTTCCAGCACTAACATCCTGTGAGTCCATGTCTGACTCCGGGTGAATCACATGTCTGCTCTGAAACTGTTTTGTCACCTGTAAAATGGGGCGAACCATCACCACCTGGTCAGCCGTCCCCGCAGGGCTATGGTGACAGCATCCTAGGAAGAGGGAATTGTGCTGAGATGCCGAGTGTCTATTCCTGTTGTCTTCTCAAGAACCCCGAGCCCCTAGGACATGGGGGGAACTTGCAAAGAACAGGCAATCAGGTGCTCCCTTACAGGGCCCCCCATTGGTCAGGAGTGGACAGAAGAAACAACAGAGATGATGGGACATTTTTGACCCGTCAGGGCCTTAAGATCATCCTGTTAACAACTTTCCATTTGATAGAAGAGAGAGCTGATGTCAGCACGGTGGTGATTTCTCTGAGGACACTTAGAGAGCGAGGGAAGCGCTGGACCAGCAGCCCTGGCTTGCTTCAGGCCAGTTCTTCCGTAAGCATCAAGGTGCTCAGTGTGCCAGGGGAACGCTGCATTGCCCCCTGGGCCCCGGTGTCTGCCCGGGCTTGATCCCTGTCTAGCCGCATTTCAAGTGATTAATAGTCACGTGTGCTTGCTGGCTACCATCCCACGCAACCGCAGCTTGAGAGAAGCCGCGCTGTTTTCATGGGGATTGGCCCTTGAGGAAAATCTCAGACACAGGAGCAAGGTAACTTCTTATCCCTGTCCTTGCCTCACCTTGCCCCTCCCTCAGGAGACCCATAACAAGAGCTGCAGCTTGGCCCAGGCACAGACTTCCCTGAGCGCGGGGAGGGGATCCCTCATACCCTCGCGGGCTGGAACGTTGTGGCCGTTTAGCTGAGCCAGATGGTGGGTGGAGAAGCCAGCTGCAGCCCAGTGCCCTCCAGTCCTGTCTGGCTTCCAGGTTTACACAAGGAGAGCTGCTGTCTTCCAGTGCCCACGGGAAACTTGTGCAGAATTTTGCAAAGTTTGGATATCCAAGCCGATGTTATCAAAAGGTTTACTAGGAAGAGGCAGGCTATAAACCTGTGACCCATTTCTCTCCCATTTAGGGACCATACAGAACACGTGGCACCATCTGTAAAGAAAGCACAATGTGAGTCCCTACAACCTGCACTGTGACCCTTCTCTGAATTTCTTGGGTTTGCTGGGAGCCCCTGAACAAGCCGGGTTCTCTCCTAGGAGGCGGCCTGTTTCCTGAGTGTGACCTTCTAGGTGTGGCCCTGCAGGTGGCCCAGGGCAGTGGTACAACAGAGGGACGGAGGATTGCTGGCTAGGGATCTAGGGACCAGGCTTGCCAAGAACAAAAGTACCATGTGTATGAACATCACACAAACTTACCTTCGCTTCGTGGAACACCTAAATGTCGTCTTTCAAAGATCAGGTGACTCCGCTTGCTGGTTTTCTCCCAACAATGGTTCAGGGACCCAAGTGCCATCTATTTTGTGGATTTGCCATTGACAGACAATACTCGGATGCGGTTTCAAATCTGGCAATAGTGCCTGGGCCTCTGCTATTCATCGTAAAGGGTGAAAAAGCATGTGGGCCAGGCTGGTGTGAGTCAGACATTACTCCTAGCCACACACGCTTGGGCCGGACCCATCCACGTGGCCGTATCTAAGAGTACAGGGTAGCGGGAGACAAGTCTGGTGCATAAGAACACTTCTCATTTTTCTATTAAGTGCATAACGCCGTTTTTAGAGCATCAAGGAAAGCAGAAAGGATGACCTCAACATCTCGTTATCTGCCAAACATTTACACTTCTCACAAGGTTACAGAGTGAGCCCCCCGGGAATTCTGACGCAGAAGGAGGATAGTCAGGTGGGGGTGGGGGTGGGGGAGGGACTTCTTTACAGCAGGTGATGAGCATCCTGACACAAAGCCCCAGAGCGGGTCATTTTATTATTATTTTTTTAAATGTCAACATAAAAAAAATTGGAGGGTTTATGTTAACACTGATTTTAGAAACAACAGCCCATGTTCTTGTTTGTGTACATTGTGTCCTAAGATAATCTTATTCAATGTGTGAATTCAAATATTAAACCCATAGAGGGGAGCCGAGGCATTCGCAGACATTCCCGTCACTGAAACATTATCAGTTAAAAAAAAATGAAGCTGATTTTTCTAGAGCAGTTGAAGGTTCAGAGCACACACAGGGGAAGGTACGGAGATTTCTCATGTGCCTCTAGCCCACCCCCCAGGCATCACAACCTCCCCCATTATCCTGCACTAGAGGGGTCCACTTGTTACACGTCACGATCACCCCAAATCCGGAATTCACACCGTGGTTCACTCTTGGTTGTGCATTCTGTGGGTTAGGCACTTTTTAAATAGTACTTTGTGAGGGTAAAGGATTTACATACTCCTTTAATAATTTAAAAGACAAATATAATTTTAAAATGTTTTATTACAAATTCTCTTAAATTTTTATCATCATATATAATATGCCCATATTCTACAACTGTAGTACATATGCGTGTAATATTATAAATAAAAATAAATATATTACAGCTATGAGTTCAAGTTTTTCTGAGAGGGGTGTGCCAGAGGTGAAGGGTTCTGAGGGCTTGAGTAGCATCTAAATACTCAGTACGGAGACAGGCCCCTCCGTTAGGATTTCATTCAGGTTCAGCCCCAACCAGGTGCCATGCTGAATAGGGCCCACCACGGGGAGGTGACCAGGACTCTTGGATCCGTACCTGGCCTCAGTTTCCTCTTTTCCTCCAAGAAATGGAGAAGAAAATAATAGTCCCTCACCTGCCCTGGGCTCAAATCTCACTCTGCCACCTAGGAGCTGTGGCGCTGCAGCGAGTGCCTTCCCCACTCTGAGCCTCACACCTCCCAAGGCGTCTGAGCCCTGGGCTGTGTGTAAAACCACCCACGAAGTGCCATGCGGAGCTCAGTGCCTACTCTTCAACACTCTTCAACACCTCCACTTGCCTTTCACAGAGAGGAACTGGGGCTTTAAGAAATCTGATCAGGCTGACAGGTGTTGGGCCGAGCCGGGCTCCTGGAACTCTATGGTCCTAAATTTGTTTGTAAAACAGGATGGTTACAACTTCTTGTTTCCCTAATATATATATATATAATATATATAATATTTATATATAAATTTCTCCCCTCCATCTTGGAACCCGGCCAGGGCGCATGTTCTGAGACTGTTGGCACCTTTTTCCTTTTTAACTTTTCCCGAATAAATCCTTTCGGTGACAGATTACCGAGTCAATATAATGATCCAGCTGACACCTCGATCTTCCTGTTCTCCACACTGTCATATGTTTCACAGCACAGTTTAGTAGGTGAAGAAGGTGACACTGGCCCTGGCCCTGGCCCTGCCTTTTGGTAGCACGGTGACCTTGGCAAGGAGCCCGTGTTCTCTCGTTTCCTGTTCTAATGTGACGACGGAATAATCACCAGAGTTCTCTCAGCGGGTCATTGAGAGCATTAAATGACAACAACAGGAAATGTATCAAATTGTGCCTGGTGGGAAGTAACCAGCGCTCTTACAGTCCGAAGAGGGTTACCCCCCGGGGGCAGGAGGGGAGAGGCGACTGCAGGAGACATGAGGAGGCACCCACGTGTTGGTGAAAAACCCATTGTGACATAGGTGGTAGTGTCACACTATTCACCGTATTCAGAGAGTGAAAATCCATCACTGTATGTGCTTGAGATATTTGCACTTTCTCAGGGTATTGTACTGCCCAAAGGTTTTTTGTTTGTCTTTAATAGTGCCAGGAAATTTGAAAAAGACCTTGAAAATACTTCGGACCTCCACAGGTGAAGGGGTGTCCAACCCTGTATCACGAGGAGGACAGGGGAACCATGTGACATCGGGCTTGCAGTTTCAGTGAGGAGACACTGCACTAGGCGTGAGTACGTGTGTGTGTGTGTGTGTGTGTGTGTGTGTGGGTGGGTGTGTAGACACACATCCTGAAAGGCTGGAGGTAGAAAATAAGAACCCCCACAGAAGTGTGGAAGGACCCAGAGGCCAGGAGGGGTGGTGGGTTCTGCGAGGCCGGCGGGTGACAAAGTGACCTCAGGTACACATGCCCTTTTGTGTCCCTGCCCTTGCAATCAAGAACCCTTTATGACATGAGCCTGGACCTCTAGACTGAGCCACATGTTCTCTCTGCCCAGCTCCCGAGGGAGCAGCGTGCTTCGGAGAGAGAGAGAATGGGGCTGGGCTCCTCTGTGTTCCAAGAAGTGAGCTCTGGGGGTTGAGTTCCATCTTGCTGTGTGTGTGTGTGTGTGTGAGAGTGTGTGTGTGTGAGTGTGTGTGTGTGTGTGTGTGAGTGTGTGTGTGTGTGTGTGTGTGTGTGAGTGTGTGTGTATCTGTGTGTGTGTGTGTGTGTGTGTGTGTGTGTGTGTGTGTGTGTGTGAAGTGAGGTTACAAGGAAGGACATAACTGGATTTCCCCAGTCATCTTTCAGTCCGGGTGAGGGACAATAGTTTCTCATGACAAACAGCTTGGGGCGGTTGGCAGGAGGAAGGGAACCCGCCCCCTGCTGAGGAACAGCGCTGGCTGTCCCCGGAGGCGGGCCCACCTGCCACAGGTCCCTCTCCTGCGCCCTCATGCGCCGCCCAGGGAGCAGACAGGGAGAAACACCTGCTCTGTGGTGCGAGGGGGGAGCAGACAGGGAGGCGGCTGCGAAGCTCCTTCCCACCAGGCACATGTCTCTCACTCAGTGGCTTGTGGAGGTTCCAGAATGTGCTTCCGTGCCCCATCCCAGAGAGGGCTCGGACACCCGGTGTGAAGGCAGAGGGTGTGACCATGTGTGGAGTGACCAGGGCCAGCTGGAGGAGGGTGAGGCAGGACCCTCTTCCTCAACGTGACAAGTGGGCAAACAGAAGGGAGAGCAGAAAAGGTCTCAGCAAAACTTAGAGGGAGGGGCGCATGGCATTGACAGCTTTAAATGAGGAATCGCAATGGACCCACAAGAAGTTCAGGTTACTCTCCAGCTACCGCAGTGGGGACCTGCTTCAAAGGCGGGGCACACTGTTAGACCCCCGCGCTGGCACGCCTCCTGCCAACCTCCCCCCCAGAAGTGTGTCGGGAACAGGGACACGATCCAGTGCCACACGGACTGGAGAGTGGGATGTGGGCATTGCCGTGGTGGTCCTGGGCTGGCCCGACCAGGTCCCAGCATCAGGCCGGGTGCGGTGTGAGTATCTGCCATGTCTGTGAACTTGGCAATGAGGTCTCCCGGCTGAGTGCGTACCTTGAGGACGGGAAGCCCCTGCCACGGAGACTCTTTGCACTGGCTGGCTCCGTGGCGTCACGGCGGTCAAAGAGTCAGCCAGCCATCACTGGTGAGAGTGTTCCCCTTGCACCCACCCAGAGCACCTTGGGGAAATGGGGCAGACAGTGAGGAAAAGGTTTTGGCTTGCCAGGTCACCTGCTGGTGAATAAGGACACTGTGGAGAGCAGGGTTGCATCCTGGCGAAGTGCCTGTGGGTCGTCTGTTCCAGCATGAAGACAGTGCCTGCCGGGAGGTTTTCAGGTTGGTAAGTGTCCCGTGCCCTCCTTACACTGTTCTTTACAACATTGGGCAGGATCTTGTCCTCCGTTGGCCTTCAGGATGGAGGAGTCAGTCATCTGTGATCTTTCTGCGCTCATCTGTGTGGGGCCTAGAAACAGGATAGGACATGGATATTTACCTGCTAGGTCTCCAGTTTAACTCTGAACTTGACAATGAGGTCTCCCCGCTGAGTGCATACCTTGAAGAAGGGAAGCCCCTGCCATGGAGATTGTTCTCATTGGCTGGCTTGATGGCATTATCGCAGGTCAAAAGGTCACCATCTATTACTGTCCACGTTTCGTCACACTTTCCTAAAAGAGAAGGGTTTTTAAGTATCCAACCTGGATGCTTTGTAGAAAACGGTAACGTCAGAAAACAGAAATAGCAGAAAAAGTGGAGTAATTCTATGTCATGTTTTGTGCCACACATGATCCCAAGATATTGATCTCAATGCTGAAATGTTCAAAACATTTGTTGTACATATAAGATATAAAATCTATAGAGTTAATCATACAGTAAATGATACAAAGTCATCTGTGGCTCATTCATGTAACAAAATTCAAAATGAATACATAATGCTACTAGGAAGTCACATTAGATCTGAAATACCAACGTGAATGAAGGATTTTTGATTGTATGACAGATGTACCCCATCCTGAACTCACGTGTCAGACTTTTAGGCATGTGTGCAATAAAAAGTGTTAAACGACAGAATAAAGTTCTATGGATATTACTGAAATGAAAGAAACATTTGCATATGATCTGGCTTATGAAATTATTATAAATTGGAAAAGAGGATGTTGCCATAAAAATGCCCATGGCCAGCTCTATGATAAGGAACAACAGTGGCAGGTGGACACAAGGTTGTAAAATCCATTGTTTCCACCAGAAAAGGGACCGTGTCACAGTTTCTCCTGGGCACAGACTGTGTCCCAGTCTCATTCAACTGGAAGGTCCCAATATTTGTATATTTTACCCCAGTTGTAGATACATTTTCCCTTGCTCTGAATTTGAAAGCTTCAAATATCCTGAAATGAAAGATTAGGACAGCATGTGATGGTTTTGCACCTCCAAAGGCCTCAATAAATGAAACTTTTGTAAAAATAAGTCTCGCTAAAGTGTTCTATTAGGAAGTCCAGAAAACCGGAGTTTCTGTGCTCAGTATTTCAGAAAATCGTCTGGAGAGATCTCAGCCGTACCCGCTGGACAGTCGGGGCCAGGAAGGGCAGCTTTTTACTCACTATGTCCGCAGCCCCCAAGGGGTTCGAGAAGCCTGGGCAGCCTCCACCCTCACCCTGCTTCCCCAGAACGCAGCCCGATTTGCGGCAAACTGAGTTCGACCTGTTGCTCTGAAAGTGGCGCCGCCGCGCCAGGACCCAGGATGCGTGCATGGCCGGCAACCACCGAGGCGCCAGTGGGTCCCGGCGCGAGTCGGTCGCCCTCTGCTGGCCGTTGGTGAGCAGCGAACGATTCTCCGGGCCGACGGTTGAGCGGTCGCCGCTCGCCGGTTGCGGTCCTGGTCTCGCGGAATCACAGAAATTCAGGAGGGTCATGCATTCCTCCCTCTCCTTAGCAACAGCTAGCTACGACCGTACTTTGTTTCTGAATTTTCTTACTCTGTATTTTTAATACAAACGTGCTCAAAGGCACACACCGAGAGCGAGAACAGGCATGGCTGGCGCAGGACACCCCTGGGGCCCCCAGCAGAGCCCCAGGCCTGGAGAATTTCTGAGACTCCGCGAGACCACCGCAACCGGGCGCGCGGCGACTGCTCTGCTGTAGGCCCCGAGCAGCTTTCTCTGCTCACCAGCGGCCAGCAGAGGGCGACCGCAAACAAGTTAAAATGGGGTCATTAGGCTCCTATTCCAAAATGACTGGTGTCCTTGTAAGAAGCGGGAATTTGAACACGGACACGGAGAGGAGAGACCATGTGAAGGCACAGGAAGAAGACGCCCACTTACCTGTAAGCCAAGGAGAAGCCTCAAAAGAAGCCAGCCTTGCTGACAAATAGATCTAGGAATTCTAGTCTCTAGAACTAGGAGAAAATAGTTTAAGCTATCCAGTTCATGGTACTTTCTTATGGCAGTTCTAGCAAACTAATACGGAAACCTACCTGCCTTTAAATCAAATGAGCAAACTTGATTACTGTATTTTGCTGTGTATAATGCATGCTTTTATGCCCAAATTTATGAGGGAGAAATAAGGATGCACATTATACATGGGACGTACTAATTCCATATTTACATAAATGCTTTTAATTCTTTTATTTATGCTTATGAGTTAAAAGTGTAACTCTAGAAATCAATAATGATATCCATATGCAAAATAATACCCTGGAATATGATAATCATTTATTTTTATAAAAAATACATACAATTTCTTGTACTTTGTATTTGTTCTTGTGTTTTGTAATTATTTATTACATCAAATTTCTTGTACAATATGTTAAAAATAAATGCTAAAATTCCTTTATAAGACAAAAAACAAGTACCTTAATATAAACAAATAAAAATTTGTTTAACTTTTAATTAAAAATTAAAATGAAAGATTTTTTCCCTGAAAGTTTGGGCCAAAGATGTGGGTGTGCATTATATACGGGAGCACATGATACCTGGCAAAATACAGTACTTGGGGGGCAGGTAATATTTTACTGTTTAAAGTGAAATCTGGGGGTTCCCTGGTGGTGTAGTGGCTTAAGGCTTCAGCGCTGTCAACGCTGTGGCCTGGGTTCGATTCCCAGCCAGGGAACTACCCACATACTACAACAACAACAACAACAACAACAACAACAACAACAACAACAACAACAAAAAAGTAAAATCACATGTTTTTCATTCACGGTCTATTAACTTCTCCAGGTGCCCCAATAAATTTCTTTAGTATTTCAAACCTTACCTACATGATTAATTATCCTTGTAATTACCTCTTGAATTACTTATATGTTTATTTTCCTGTTTCAATTATTCTTTTTTCCTGTTTTTCATTGTATCAACTTTATAAATTTAACTTACGTACACACAATATACACAGAGCTAAAGCACACGTCAAAGGCTTACCCATGTGTACACACCCATGTAATTACCATCCAATCAAAACATAGGATATTTCTATTGTGTCATTTAACAATCAATACTTCCATACCACTGCCAAAAACACTGACCCCATGGCTCTTCCTTTAAAAGAATCCATTTTTAATGTTATATTGAGGTGTAGATTTAATTTTCTTATTTTTCTATGCCTACGTCCATTACCAAAGTGTTCTACTTCCATTGCACACCAATCCTTCTGGTATCTTACTTCATTAACTTACTCTTAATAATAGATGACTTGGTAAAGCTGCTTTTAAAAAATTTATTTATATGATCCTCATTGTGCTTAGCTGTAGACATATGTTCTTTTAATTCTTCACCTTGTAAGTAGAGGTATGCTTGTGTTACAAGAGGTAACACGTGTGGAGTGCTGTCTGACTCCCCAGGGAGCCTCTTGGTGCCTCTTACTGGGAATATGAAGGTTATTAGATCCAGGGAAAACCTGTCTTTGAAGAGAAGTGAGGAGATTGACTTCTTCATGAAAAATGGAGAAAGAAGGAAACAGTTGAGACCCAGAAGGGCTTCCGGAGAAGATGAGGTAGGTCTACAAATTCTACTTTTTCTGAGATTAATTGTGGTAGATGGCTATGTGGAGTTAGGAAACAAGAAGGGGTTACCAGGAGGCCCCAGAGGACTTGCCTGCACTCAGTCATTGTCGTAAGGAAAACTCAAGGTGAAGGCCAGAATCCCTGGGGTTAGTGCTATGCCAGCCCAGCCTCCTCTGGGTCTGGTCTTCAGGTATTTGTGGCACCGTGCTAGGAATCTCAGAGTGTAAACAGACACAAGACAAAGGCTACTTCATAAAGAGACACACTGGAAAACAAGAGTACCTCTGGGAATACTGGCCCTTGGGGGTGGGGCCATTAATGACATTGCATATCAATGGAGCCTGGCATAATGAACTCACCCTACCTTCCAAATATAGCACAGAGACCACTGCTGCTGTCCCACAGTGATCACTAGGCATAGCCAGGTGGCCAAGGGCTCCAGGCGCAAACGGTGGAGGAGCCCCAATGGCGCCCCTTACAGACAGCAAAAAGGAAATGTAGACCATGGAGAGAGGGTGTAGGTACCACCACCCCGCGCACAAGGTAGAAAAAAATTAGCCTGATTCAGCCAGATCTGAACTTAAGGGCAAAGGGGCAGCTTTTAGAGCTGGGTGTTTGCAGAAATTGAGATGTGGGGACCAGGCTTGAGTGGCAAACCAAGCATCCAGTGGAAGGCAGTGACCCAGGAGACAGGTGTGGAAAGCCCTAAAGGACTTGCCACTGTTCCCCAGCCAGCCAGTGTCTGGCCCCCGGAGCCACCAATGATGGTAAACTGAAGGGGTGGAGCTGGGGTGGGGGGTGGAGGGAACTGGAAATTAGTCCCAATGGCACTTAGGTCATTGTTCAGAAGGAGGTGGATGGGCCATATTCCCAGGGTGTCTCAAATGCTGCCTTCTTTCTGATGAAGAGATACAGGATGAAGATAATCCATCTAGCCCTCTGCTTACTAGGGGTGACACTTAGGCAGGCAGCTTGGGACCACGAGGGCCATCAGTCTTAGAGAATAAAGGCACACACCATTTGGAATGTAAAAGCACCATTTGGAAAGAGCCTGGGATTTCTCTGTAATCATCCAGACTGTGCACCGAGTTAGTCGAAACCAATCCTTTAGCCGTGCCACTTCCCCTTTAAGATGGAGCTACTTATTAATAGATATGTCTTTTATGTCACGTGAGAGATGACAGCTTGGGACTCACAAGTCTGATTCTACTGTCTAACGATTTTTCATGGTGTCTTTCTAGAGTAGCGTGTCCTCTTGATTACCCTTATTAGCAAGGCAGGCAGGTTTTTGAAAAACACCAATGACAGCCCAGCCCAGCAGGATTGTCACTCAGTACTTGTTTGATGGTGAAGAGTAGAAACAAAATAAAATGAAGATTTGAATAATATATTACAGTTTGATCTGTTGCAGAGAACAGAGATCCTCCTCCACCACAGCCCTCTGGCTGAAGGTGTGGTTGCTGCCTGTTTTGTAAAAAACCTTAATTGGGAGCCTAGTCACACACTTTGGTTCTGCAGACTGTGGTGGCATTCCTGCCGTGATGGTAGCACTGAAGAGTGGCCACAGAGAATGCATATCCAACAAACTCAAGGGTGTTCTCGGGTTTTACAACAACTTTGCCGACCCTGGGCATACATAGCACGTACCATGCCGACACACACACACACACACACACACACACACACACACAAACACGCAGAGCTGCAGATACACAGGGGAATAAAAGCAACTAGAAACAAATGACGGAAGATTGTGCTCTTTTTGAGATTCATGCGCAGCCCAGACCCAACCGCCTCTGCTTGCTGCCGTGCAGACAAACGCTCCGAATTTAGCAGCTAAAGAGGTGTAGGGAGAGCGTGGGCTGGATACCCACTACAGGCCTCGTCCCCTCAAGCCCCTCCCCTTTTCTTGGGTGTGGTCCTCCTTCCGCTGTCCCCCTCCCCCAGCAAGGGTAGGCTCAGCAGGGGGCCCTGGGAGGCTCATATAAGGCCAGGGCCCCTGCCCGGTTGGCCATGGCCTGGTTCACTTCTGAGGCTTCCAGCCGCCTGGCTCAGGTGGGAGACGAAGACGACATGGAAGGGGTGACAAGTGGCAGGAGAGCTGGCCAGGAGCACTCAAGACGACCAAGTCGCTCCCGCAGAGAACATGAAAGGACTTATTACTCCATGGGAAATCTGCCCTTTGGAGGGAAAGGAGAAGACTGGCATCCCTGCGACAGACGGAGAAAGGAGAACTCGGAGCCTGCAGGAGGCTCCCGCAGCAGAGGAGGCAGGCTAGGCATTCCGGTTTTTGTTGTTGTTTTTGTTTTGTTTGTTTGTTTCTGATGGAGATTGGTTTGGAGCAATGGTTACCCAGGAGACTGACTGGGGTGGGCAAAGCATCAGGCCCCGGAAGTTTTGCCCTTTACACTGCGGAAAGCGGTGAGGGAGATCGAGGTGAAGCCCGGCTTCCTCGTGGGCGCGGGCTCTGCCCGCCGTGGGGGTCCGGTCCTGGCGGAGAGGTTCCTGGAGCAGGCGGGTCGGGGCCGACTCACTCACTACTGTCCTCTACCCACAGCGATCGCCAGGCAGGGCCAGGTGGCCAAGGACTCCAGGCACGAGCGCTCTCCTTGCAATCACAAAGAAAACCGACACCCAGAAAAGGAGGTGAGGGGACCACCATCCCCAGCGCAAGGGGGAGGAGAGGACACGCCTGACTCGGCCAGAGCAGGACGTTGGGACGGAGGAGGTAAGTTTCGGGGCTGTGCCTTGGCAGAAGTGGGGGTGTGGGTGCTTGCCCTGAGTGGCAAACCAGCACCCAGGGGGACAGGGCACACTGACCCTGGTGAGCTGCTTCTAAAGCCGTAAAGGGCTGAGAGAAAGAGGTCCAGGACTGGCCAGTGGTTCCCACCAGATCCTGGAAGGGGCCACCAGAATCAGGGCTGGGGGTGGGGGCGGGGGTGGCGGAGTGGGACCGGGCAGGGGCCCTGGTGACCGTGGCCAGCAGCACACACTCACCAAAACGTCTTTTCTCTCCCCGCAGGTTTTGCCCACCCCCACTCCCCGCAACTCAAGGACAGGACGACCCTGCCCAGAAGGTCCGCGAGGACCAAGGATCAGGGACGCTGTCAGGGTAGCCCGGAGGCCCGGCCCGCCTCCTCCAAGCGCCGCCGCCACCTGTCGCCCGAAGTCCGCGCGCCCCTGGCGGTCCTCACGTCCAGGCTCTTCAACCAAGTGGACGCGCTGCAGGTGGTCCTGGACGAGCTGCGGGCGCCCGGGGGCGCCTTCCTGCCGGTGCCCTCCCGCAGCACGGAGCCCGAGGCCTCGCAGCGCGCCTGGCTCAGCTGGCAGCTGGCGCACGCGGGGGCCAACCTGCACTGGGCCATCGCCTCCCTCGACACCCTGCTCTCCGCGCAGCCCGGGCCCACCCGTCAGCAGCCCTGCGCGCCCGGTGCTCCGGGCCATTAGCGGGCGCGCGCCCAGCCAGCGTCCTCGTCCAGTCCCCTTGGTCCCAGAGCCAGTCAGGTCTCCGCGCTCCCGACTCCTCCGAGCAAGGGGCCCCTGGCAACATCTTGAACGCCCAGGAGCCCGGCTTCTTCCCACAACGCAGCAGAAATCCACCTGCCCAGGAACCAGCCTTCGGCACGGACCAGGGAATCCCAGCTCAGAGGTCCACGGGGCCAGGTTTCCAGCAGACGGCCTAGCCCTAAAGGGAGAGCACACTCCCCTCCTTCTAGGGGCTCAGATTACCTGGACAGTCATTGATTGGGACCTTTCCTCCAATGGATGTTTTCCTGTTTCATATGAAAAATAAAACATGTTTAAAGAAACATAAGTATATGTGTATTCATTTACTTATTTTCTTCACAGCCTGTCCCTCAAAGACAGCTGGATCCTTTTTACTTTTACCTGAGAATGGATTTCTTTAAGATGAACGAGCAGAAACCCATCTGCAAGCAAACCTTTACCTCCAATGAGCACACTGGGTGATTTGGGGGGTGTGCTATTATTAAACACGTCTTTCATTCTCAGTCCATGGCTTCTACAAAAGTCACAATAAATTTCCTGAATATTTCAGCAGGTACTCTTGCGAGTGACTCGTTAGGCTCTTGAATCTTTTTTAATCCAGTGATTTTTCTATTTTAATTCTTGTTTTTACCCTGTGCTTTGGCACCGTATCAGGTTGACAGACATTCATTGACACACAGTCATAAGGCACACAGTGTAAGTTCACGTACACACCAACAGAATGCTCCAGAGTAAAGGACCTCCTACTACCATTCCAATCCAAGGCAGGCTATCTCTACCATGCCACTGTGCAAATCTATTAATATACTCCCCACCCCTCTGCCAAAACACTGAGCTGATACTTCTTTCAAAGGAATTCTTTTTTATATAATTTTTTTGTTTGTTTTTTGTAGTATGTGGGTAGCTCCCTGGCTGGGAATCGAACCCAGGCCACAGCACTGACAGCGTCAGCGCCGAAGCCCAAAGCCACTACACCACCAAGGAACTCCCAGGAACTCTTTTTTTACAATTGCATTGAGCATTAGATCTCATTTTCTCTTTTTGCTGTATCTACTTTTTTTTCTACTTTCATTGCACGCCACCAATCCTTCTGTGTTACCAGTCTCACTGATGTGTCATTGTAGAATCAATGAGCAAAAGCTACATTGTATCTTTTTAACCCCTGTTTTTCTACTTGTCATTGAACATTCATAGTCTTTTCTTCTGGCTTTAACCACTTCCTCAATAGATGTCCTCCCAAGATATAATGGAGAAAACAAGCTCTGCGAGGTTATCTACATGCCAAAAGTGATAGAAAAAGAAACACCGGAATGGGGTGAGGGACTCCAGTTCCAAAGCCTCTTTTTCTAACTGTCTGTCTCAATGGCACCAATAAGATGTGGTTTGCAGAACACGATCTCAAGTGTTGCTAGGGGACAGAGATAAGGGGCCCATGTTAGAATTCTGCTTATCACAATATTTATAGCATACTTTGCCAGCCCCTTGAGCTGATGATAGACTAGGGAAAGCATCCTTGGGATTGTTTGAGAACAAATGGGAAAGATATCCCTGGGATTTGTTGACCTCCCCCGCTCCACCGAAAATTAAAAAAAAAAAAAAAAAGGCAATATAGGATAGGGAGACCAGGCAGAAAGTGCCCTGAGATTAGGTGCCCTAGGGAATGCTTATGAGCTCAGCAAAATACACTGAACATCTTTTCAGACAAAGATTGAGAGCGGAAGGAGAACAGATGCAGCCCCTTTGGACTGAGGGATAACTAGTTGTTTATTCAGCTAAGTACACGGTGAGTAACAGGGTATGCTCGATTCTGGAAAAAGGAACAACCTTTTCCACCAGCCTTCACCCCATTGTAAATTCCAACAGGGCCTACAGAGGTATGTCTGCCCGAGTCCACACTCTCCCCATTACCTGGCATAACGCAGCAGCCTGGTCTGCACGGAGTGAAAGCTCAACGAAGAACTGTTACACGAATGACGCTGATACAGGACATAGTGCACTGAGACATTATTTCTCCTCCAATTGTTTGATTATTTGTATGAAACCTCTCCAGCAAACCTGGGTTCTCGCTGAAGAGTAATGTGTTTACCTAACCTTACGCTCCTTTTTTTTTTTCTCGTTGTCCTTATGAAGTAAATGAAAATGCATGCTATATTTCAAAGATTAGTCTCCTTTCCCTATAGAACAACGGTATCTGCCCGATGGGGCTTTTCTCCGTTCTCCCTCCGGTTTCTCTTCTTATCATAGCTGTTTGGTGTCCGCGCTAGGCGTTTCGATTCCCGGTTTCCCGGCAGTTGGCTGCCCTGATTCGGAAAAGCAACTCCCAATTCTGTATTCCTGGGGTAACACCTCTGGCCGCTAGCACTCCCCACTCGGGGATGCTCTAAGGACTCGCCTGGCCAATAGCTTCCGAGCCTGCCGGGAGCCCCGGGGTCTCCGCTGTACGGCGGGGCCTTGGTCAAGATGGCGGCGCCCGCGAGCGATATGCAAGGGCGCCGCCATCGCAGCTGCGGGACCCTCTGTCCGCGCTCGGGTTGGTCGCCATGTCCGCCTCCGCCTGAGACCCGACCCTGACAAAGCCAGAGGCCGCGGAACGGAGAAGGGGTCGGAGGACCGTCAAAGAGGCCGGGTGTCCACTGGAGATGGCTGTGTCGGAACCTGGGGGCAGCGCAGCGGTATGCACGATGATGGGGCGCGGGCTGTCTGGTGGGCAGAGATGGTCTAATGGGGGTCAGTGATTGGAACGTCACTGTAGGCTGTGAAGATAGGTGATTTGGGAATTGGAGTCGATGATGGAGAGCCTTTTTTGGGGTGGGGATGGGGGTGTCAGCGTTGCTAGGGATCTGTGGAGTAGTGGTGGAGGGAGGCTGTGTGGTCAGTGAGTGCTAGGCTTTAAGGAGTGTTTTCAGGGATGTCGTGACAGTGATGGGCAGAGGGGTGGTTGTGTCTGTGGCATTCACTGAAACGTCAGTTTGGAAGGCTATAGGGGTCAGAAATGGGGCTTTGTGGTGTGCCCTAGACTGGGGAGGTCTGTGGGAGCCAGCGATGATGCTGGCTGTGGTTGTTCGAGACTGGATTGTCCCTTTCTGTGAGCTGAGGTGCAGGGAGTCAGCTAGGAGAGTTTATCGTAGTAGCTAAGGGTAAGAAATGACGATGGTCTGTTTGGAAAAGGGTTGTAGCCGCGAAATGAAAAATCAGATCCGGAATCCATCTGGAGATGAGCTAATAGGGCTTCATAATGAATTGATATGGAACACGAGGGAAGAGAAGAATCAAGATTTACACCTAGACTTTTGGCCTGAGGAACTGGATAGATGGTGATTGCATTTGCTGAGAAGAGGCTGTGTTGGAGGAGGCCAGGGGAGAGGACAGAAGTTCTGTTTTGGCCATGTCAAGCTGCCCACTACATGTCCGAGTAGAGATGTTGACTAGTCGATAGATGTATGAATCTAGAACTTAGGTGAGGTCTGGGCTAGGGAATCTGTATTTGAAAGGCGTCAGCACAAAGCTGGCATTAAAGCCATAAGATTAGATGTGATCCCCTAGGGAGAGAGGCAGGCAGGAAAGAAAATAGGGCCAAGGACAGAGCTCTGAGTCACCCCAACATTTAGAGGTCTGGATAGGACCCCTTCTCCCCCCCCCCAAAAAAAAAAGAAAGGAGAATGAGGTATAGCCACTGAGGTAGGAGGAAAACTGTAAACGTGGTGTATAGAGAACTATAGAGAAAGCTTTTTCAGACAATGGGAGTAATTAGTTGTGTCATATGCTCTTATGAGTCCCAGAAGCATGACTACAGAGAATTTGACCTTGGCAAGATGTAGCTCAGTGGTTATTTTGATTGATTTGTAGCTCTTTTAATGAGGTCTTGAGGGTAAAGTCCTATTGGGATGAGTTGGCAGAACGGGAGGTAATGAAGTAGAGATAGAAAGTATTGACAACACTAGGAGTTTTGCTGGTGATGGGAACAAAGAAATGGGTTTGGGATTGGACATGAAATTAAGGGGGGTTTCCCTGAGATTAATAGTATTGAGATAACTTTGTATGTCAATGGGCATGACCCAGTAGAAAGGTCAAAACTGATAGTGCGGAAGAGAACGAGGTTAATTGCAGGGTGAAGTCCTTGAGGAGGCAGTTGAGGACGGGATCCAGAGCCTAAGTGAACAAACTGGCCTGAGGTGGGAGAACAGGCGGTTCTTCCATTTTAACAGGAGGGAGGACAGAACTGGCCGTAACAAGGAAGGGAGTTCTCGTCCATTTGCATTTATTTTATTTTCTCTTTGAAGGATAAGGCTAATTTACCAGCTGTGATTAGAAGAGGAGTAGGCATTGGAGATTTCAAAGAGAAAGAGGAGAATGTTTGGGATAATCATCTTGGAAAGAGGAATAGAAAACTGGCAGTATGGGAAGCCCATTGGAAATATGTCTTATAAATTTAAGGTGAGCCCAGTCGTTGGACTTTTCTCTTGGAATGTTCAGCTGCAAGGTTGCAGGCAGAGATGAAGAGCATTGGGTTTGAGCAAGGTTGAGGTTTTGCTAGGTATGTGCAGTGCAGAAGGGCAAGGAAGTTAGAGCTGTTTCAGGGGAGTGTGTGTGGTTCGGACAGGGAATCTAAATAACACAGAAGGACACGGAGGCCTGGGGCAGTGCAAGATTGTGCAAAAAAGGTTAGGATCAGTAGATCAGAGGGCTCAGTGAGTTTGGATAATTGCTGGAATGGAAGTACTAGAGAAAGTAAGCTGGCCAGATAGCACATGATGGTCAGAGGTTAGAATGTTTTAAGTAGAGATTTTGGAGGTGATATGCAAGGGCTGCCCAGAAAAAATCCAGCCATAAATGCCTCTATTTTTCATATTACGTGGCTGGATACTTTCCGGACAGCTCTTGTAGTGATGGCATGATCTAAGAAATGGGTGGGTCATGAGTAGGTGGCTGAGTCTGGATGCAAGAAAAACTTGGAGGAGTCAGGAGAAAGAGAGGCCAGGGTGTTGGATGGCTCTTCCCCACTGATGTAGCGATAGTGCAGGAGCAGTGGTGAAAAGGAATACAGTACTAAGCATTTCAGTGAATGAGGCAGGATGGCTGTGCAGGAAAGTTGAATAAGAGACCAGAAATAGCTATCCTTAGAAAGGTCTGCTTGCAAGGTTGCCCTTTGGCTGATGTCTGAGAACTTAGATTTCAGGAGCGTTCCTTTCATTCCCAGAAATGACACGTGAGTCCCAGAAATGAAATGTGCCAGAACTATGTAAGCAATGTGGTTTATGCTGAACACCTGATGTTCTTCTGGGAATCTGGAGTTTCTGTATGTGCTAGGCAGAGGGTGCCTCTGTGACCAGCCCCTAGGACAAATCTTGGGCAGTGAATCTTTGTTGAGCTCTCCTGGTAAACAACATTTCACATGTGTCATCACAACTCATTTCTGGAGGAATTGTAATAAGCATGTAGTGTGACTCCACTGGACGAGGGCTCTTGTGCCTAGTTTTCTGTGGACTTCACTGCATGCACCTTTCCCCTTAGGGGTTGATTTTGCTTTGTGTTCTTTTGCTGTACTAAATCATAGCAATGAATGCAACTATATGCTGAGTCCTGGGCATCCTAGTGAACCCTCAACCAGATGGTTACTGGGTTAAAGCCTGGTGATACTCTAAACAAGATAGGGATTATGAAGGATGAATGACAAATGGTTGAAAGTAAGCATTCACCTCATCTTCAGGCCCTGAGATACACGAGTCACTGGGAGAAAAGAAAAGACAGACAACTTCCTCTGGGGAGCACTGTAAGGAAGCAGGATTCTCAAGAGACAGACAGGTCCTAGTTAAATCAAGCAGGTAGAAGAAATGGCTAAAGAGGTGGGGAGTGTAGTGGAGTTTGCTGGCAGTGATTAGGGTTCTGTAAATGCTGCTGTTTGACAGTTCTGTTGGTGCCAGTGATTGGGGTTTGATAGGATAAGGGATTTGGGTTATATCAGAAATAGAGATCGATGTGTTCCATGGGCATTAATAGTTGAGGGACCTGTGGGAATATGTGATTGGAGTGTCTGTGGCGGCATGTGACTGGGGAGGTCTATCGCTGTTGTGACAGGGAAGTTTGTGGGGATCGATCATTTTGGAATTATAGGCTTAGTGATTAGGGAAGGCTATACCAGCTCAGAAATTGGGGAGTCAGTGACAGTCAATGATGGGAGGTTAGGAGTCGGAGACTGGAAGTTTGTGAGGTTAGAGATTGGTGACACATGCAGCTAATTGATAGGTGGTATGTGGAGATAAGGAGTTATCTTTAAATGTTAAACAAACATGTTGGAATGTATATTAGTATCAAAATCGTCCAGTAGCTGCCTAATCACAGAACGTTAACATGCTTGAATTTCTGCCCTGTGTCCAATCTCTACCAGTTATATTTCTGCTTTTTTTTTTTTTTTTTTACATCATACCTCTTGATTTTAAGGATACTTCCATAACAAGAACATTATCAAGTTACTTGCATGTAACTAGATATTTTACTGATTTTATTATTCATAGCATCATTATAAAGTCTTTCCCAATCTTAAAGTCTTTATTCTGATCCACTTTCCCATCTTTTAAAAATTATTCATTTTTTTCTCTTCCTCTTCTCTTTCCCACAACCATCTCCCTTTTCTCCCTCTCACTCCCCTTCTCTTTATTTCTAAAGTACATTGGTATTACGCTTTCTGAGTACTTACATGGCTAAAATACCTTACTTTTACAAAAAACATAAATTGTTTTTTGACTGGTTATAAAAATCAAGGGTCTTAATTCTTCTACCTCAGAACTCTATAAACACAACTCCATAGTCTTTTGGTATAGAAGAAAAGATAAAAACTGATTGTTTTTTGGTTGTGTTTTTGGGTTTGTTTTTTTTTTTTTTTGTAATTGTCTTTTCTCTTCGATAATTGTATGATTTTTTTCTTTATTCTTTTGAACACACAGATTTAAAATAGGGACTATTTTAGTACCAACAAAGTACCATAGATTAGGCTTATAAACAACAGAAATTTATTCTAATAGTCCTGGAGGCTAGAGTGCAAGATCAGGTTGCCAGCATGGTTGGGATCTGGTGAGAACCCTCTTGCAGGTTACAGACTCCTCAGATCCTCACTTGGCACAAAAAGCAGAGGGTGAAAGCAAGGTCTCCTGCGACTCTTACAGGGGGCATTAATCCCATTCATGAAGATTTCACCCTCATGACTTCATCTAATCCTAATTACCTCTCAAAGGCCCTATCTCTTAATACCATCACCTTGGAGGGTAGAGTTTCAACATAAGAATTTTGCAGGGGGTGGGGGACCCAAATGTGCAGTCCCTAATAGGGACATTCCTTAATATGATTTTTGTTTCTAAAACAAAATGCAAAATTGGGTAGAGAATAGGTATCACATATAATATTGTGATCAATAGTGATTGTCAAGGTAAGAACAAGCCATTTTAATCTTGTCTAAATCACTCACTAATGTGGATACGTTAGACCAAACTGGAATATGCTATTACAGGGACCAGTAACGTTCAAAGATGTGACTATGGCCTTTACCCAGAAGGAATGGGAGCAACTAGATCCTGCTCAGAGGAGCCTGTACAAGGATGTGATGCTGGAGAACTACAGCAACCTTGCCTCAATGGGTAAGGACAATTACTTTGTAATCTAAAATATTATATATCTACTGTGATACCTTTTCTCTGAAGTCATTGAGATGTCTGGCCTTGATTTTTGAGTCAAGGAGTTTTAATACCTTTTGGGCACAAGACAGGATAGTTGTTCTGCTGCCTCCAAACTAGAAGGTCTACTGAGTGGGATACAGAGCTATCTGCGTTACAAAATTTCAGAAACCATGTATTTTTAATCCTTTAATGGCCCTGAAGCTCAAATAGTAGGCCTTGATTTCTGGGGTGTTTGGTGATCTAACATTCAATTTCTACCATTTCTCATGAGCAGGGTATCAAGCTGCCAAACCAGACATGATTTCCAAGTTGGAGAAAGGAGATGAGCCATGGTTGGGGAAGGAGATAAAACCCAGACAACGTGGTGTGAGTGAAATAGCAAGACCCAAGCAAACAGGAGCCAATGGAAGTAAGTCCTAGTTTCATAATGATAACTTTGGAATCCTTCAAAGAATCATTTATTCTTAAATTCTTCTAAAGATCCTAGATTCTTCTTTCTTAACCTGGACATAGCAATAGAAAAATATCAAAATCTCTTGCAGGAAGAGGATTTCAAACTACAAAGCTTTGTTAACCTTGGAGATTCTAATATTTGTTCCTTCTATGACCCTGTCCATGTGAGAGGCTCTCATATGAGGTTCACTATAGTCCTAAAGCCAGTGTTATTTATGGGAGTTTGATTACACCACTTGTATCAGTCAGCTTTGGCTAAGTTATACTTCATTAAGGATTGACCCAAATTCTTAGTGACTTACAACGAAAAGATTTGTTTCTTGTTCAGGTTGTAGCCTATTTCACATTATCTTGTGGACTTAACATTGAAAGAGCAGAGTACCCCTCCACCCCCACCTCCAAAAAAAAGAAAAAAGCAGTTCCTGTGTGGCAAATCCTGGTCTTGTGGCAGAGGGAAAGAAAAGTGATCACCAATTGAAAGTGGTAGGTATCTCTTCCTGCTCACATTGTATTGGTTAATTGGTTAGAGCAGATCACCTGGCTGCTCCTGAGTTCAGCAGGGTAGGAATGTATGATCCTTCCACAGGAAACAGTAGTACAGTCTGCCACAACACTTAGGTGGTAGTAGGAAGAAAGGTGAAAACCAGGGCTCTGAACCTTGGTACCAGCCCCTTAGATACCTAACTGACTCTTCCACACAGCTGTCTTTTCTCACCATGCTCTCCATCGCTCAGCTTTCAGCAGGAACAGTGACCCCTCTTTGCTCTTTTCTGTATCCCAATCCTGCCTGCCTTACTTAGAGCAGTGCTTTTTAAAATTATCCTCCCTTTTCCTAATAACCTCAGTTTCTCTCGCTTCCTCCTAGACTCACACCCCGAGACCCATGACATGAAATTTCTCTCCTCATATATTCAGGCATCCTTAGATCTGTTCTCTCTCCAAATCTCTGGCATGATGCTCCTGATCTTACTTAATTGCTTTCCTTTTCCCTCCTTTCACTGTGAAATGCTCTAAACCTCTGGTCTACAAATGCATCATCATTTCCATATTTCTACTTCCCCATTAACCTCTGCAGTCAAATGCCGGAAAATTCATGTCTCTATCTAAATTTCTGACTTTAAAGTGGCCACCGCTTACCTTCCATGGCCTATTCTAATAGCGTTGGTTCTGAAATTCTTGCCCGCCCAGCTTGCATTATACCACTTGAATCTGATAGTATCTTCTAAGTGCTTCTTTACCATTTCCCCCCCAGTTTCTCTTCCTTCTCACTTTGCTGACATGTCCCTAAAATTTTGTCTTGTACTATCTATTCTCCTTTTCTATTGTATTTCCCTCAAAGGAATCAACCATTGTGCAAACACAAGCTTTTTATTCTGCACTGGTGACTTCCAAGATAAATTTATCTTGTCCAGATAAATCTCCAGTTGCTTTGTGTTCCACTCGTTATTTGTTTACAGAACAGCTCGTTCTCAGAGTGTCAGAAATTGAAAGCTTTATTTTTCTTTCTAAATTAGGATTTCCTTTCACTTCCCTATTTTTATCAAAGTCTACTCTGATTTTAGGCATGTCTACCTGGTGTTCCTGTGAATCTCTGCTCTGTGCCTGTTCTCTTTCGATTCTCTCCTCAGTTCTTATGTTTTGTTTTTTTTCTCAGTTCTCACTGACATTACCCCAGTCAGGTTCTTATTATTGCATACCTAAATTGCTCCAATTCTTAGGTAGATTTATTAAATCCCTTTTTAAAAATAATTCATGTTAGGTGTTGCCACCAAACATTAACATATCCAGTTATTACTTACATCACTACAGCCCATAAATTAGCAGAATATCTACAATATCTTTTTAAGTTTCCTGTGACCCTGAATTTTCCAAGACTCCATGAATTTTCTGAGATTAGAGGGACCTCTTTCAAGTGACAAATGAAGAGACCTCATGGAGTTTTTGATCCATTCATTAGTGGCTCTAGTTTTGGCTATCCACTTTTCTCACTGATACTTCGTATTACAACTAGTAAATAATCCTGAGTCATTTAATTCATCTTTGTCATTGCTACAGTGACTCTCTTCTTGGTTCAGATTCTTATGTAGTAATTGGAGGGTCTTCAAGGAGTGACTGTTCTATTCCGTTCAGTGAGTTTCTGGGTCTATTGAGCTTTATACTTTAGTTTCTGAAGTTACAGTCATTTTAGTTTAAAGTTCATATTTTAGTTACTGTTTCACATTCAGAACAAGCCTATAGACTTAATCATATGCTCTGCCACACCCAATTGTCCCTTAGTATTTTCCTGTTACCTAGTTCACTAGTTCAGATTCTTCCCGACCTCTGACATCCTTGTGGTAAATTCCTCTTACAGTGCTTTAAATCTTTTCCTGCTGGATAATGTCAGTCAGAACCAGCCCAAACCATAATTATAAGAGGTTCTTAAAATGTTACACCACAAGATGAAAAGTTTGCACTTTAATCCCTTTTTTCCAGAAGGAAATTTGCCTCTATCTTTCCTGGCATCCTTGGGCATTGAAGATGAAGTCTTTTCCATGCTACATAAAAGTTCTTGTTATATAATTTCTCTCAGGATGTTTGCATCAGTTTAAATTTCCTAAATGAAAAAGCAGCAACTCCACTTCTCACTGCTATGAGGTCTGACAATTTTGTGAACATGCCACCGTGCACTTATGTTGGCATCACTGTGCAAACAACTCGGTATGTTCCATAACCTTAGTACATCTGTATCTCACAGCTGTGTGCATGTCGACATGTGGCGGTGTCTTGCTGAGCGAAATTCATTATTATTGTTGCATGTTTTTGTGAGCCGTCATGAGAATGTTGGAACTTGAATTAGAGCAATGAACAAACATTAAATTTCTTGTTAAACTTGACGAGAGTGGAAGTGAAATCAGGGATATGCTAGTCCAAGTTTATGGGGATAATGCCATGAAGAAAATGGCAGTGTATAAATGGATTAAATGTTTTTCTGAAGAGAGAGAACTGATAAAGAGAGGTCAGGGTGGCCAGTAATGGGCATGACTGCTGAAAACATTGCAAAAATTCATCGAATTGTGCATCAAAATTGTCAGCTGACTGTGAGAAGCATAGCAGATCCAATACGCATTGATAGAGAAACAGTTAGGTAAATCTTAACTGAATCTTAGCATGAGAAAAGTGTGTACAAATATGGTCCCAAAGGAGCTCACCAATGAACAAAAGCAAAGGAGAGTTGAAGTTTGCCAAGACCTTTTGGAAAGGCAAGACAATGTTTTGGGCCATGTTATCAGTGGTGATGTAACATGGGTATACCAAATATGACCCTGAAACAAAGTGTCTAAGTGCACAATGGAAGTTAGCCAGTTCTCCATGACCAAAGACTTCCATCAGTCCGAATCAAGAGTCCAAATGATGTTGCTAACCTTTTTTGATATCAGAGGGTTTGTTTATTATGAATTTGTACCAACTGGACAGTCAACCAAGTTTACTATTTGGAAGTACTGAAAAAGCTATGTGAAAAAGTTAGATGAAAATGACCTAAATTTTTCATCAACAACTCATGGCTCTTGCATCATGACAATGTACCAGCTCACATAGCACTGTCTATGAGGGAGATTTTAGCCAGTACACAAGTGACTGTACTGGAACACCCTCCCCACTCACCTGTTCTAGCCCCCAATGACTTTTTTCTTTACCTGAAGATAAAGGAAATTGTAGGGAAGACATTTTGATGACATTTAGGACATCAAGCTAATACCATGACAGCTCTGACGGCCATTCCAGAAAAAGCATTCCAAAATTGCTTTTAAGGGTGGACTAGGCACTGGCATTGATGCATAGCTTCTCAAGGGGAGTACTTGGAAGGTGAACATAGTGATATTCAGCAATGAGGTATGTAGCACTTTTTCTAGGATGAGTTCATGAACTTAATTGTCAGACCTCCTATATCACCACATCTATACTTACAAAAGTACATCTGCCCTATGGGAACTAATCTCTTAAACGTTATCCATAAAAGTAATAGTATTTCCTGGCTATATATTCAAATGCCATAACTCTTTTCTGTTTGAGCTTTATTTTCACTTTGTCCATGTAATGCTTCTTTACCATCAAGATAGCTATTTATTTTTTATCTCTTTCTGAAGTCATGGGGACTCTGCTTCTCTCTTTAAGATTCTTTAGTTTCCACCCTGAAACTTTTTTATCTGTTTCATATACATAGCAGCTACCCAAAAATGGCAGTCCCAGTTCCTAAGTTTTTGGGTTTTTACATGTGTAGTATCCATATCTAGCTGACAGGAGTTTTTGAGTTTCAGTTTTAAATTCTTAGGAGAATATTCTTGAATTAGCTGGGACCTAGTGTTTACCACTGTCCAATCAATTGTTTTCAATCAGAAGTTGGATCATATAGTACAAACATGACTGCCTACATCTGTCAATGTGGGTGGTGGTCTCAGTGAAGGGAAACATGGGTTGAAAAGGTATCTCAAAATGTATAATTGCATAATGTGTGAAGGAAAAAATGTGAGCAATCATTTAGAACCAGGGATAAGCTTAAAATTTATAATTGGCAATTAGTAGAGTGACCTGACAGAAACAAAGTTATGCCCCATAGCAAACTATTGAAAACAAGAGTGTGTGTACAGTGTACACTGTGTAAGTCCAAATGGTATAAAGTTTGTTTGCCAATCTCATTACTGTGAATTTTATCATATGGTAAAAGCATTAAGGAATTTAGAGAAACTGTAGGATTCTTTTTAGTATGAGAATGTCATTATTATATAGATCAAGAGTGGTAACAGTGTAACATCCTTTCCTGCTTGTTTTCTCAGTCACCTATAAGCTGTTCAGTATCCTCTGTGGACTTACCATATTTTCTCTATTTTGGATCTCTGGGGTGCAATAACAAACATTTACTTGAGCTAGCCTAAGGAAATGGAGGAATTTATTATAAGGACATTGGTGTATCTCTGTAACCTAAAGACACATACTTCAGCTAGGCTTTACTAAGGGCTAGAACCAGGACTATAGAAAGCCATTAAGAATTGGGATTATGGAAATGGTCTCTTTGAGGACATGTGATCTTACATCTCTGCTTTTCTGTGGATGCTTCATCCTTAGTACTGATGAATTTTCTGTTTACACAGGGAAAATATGACTTTATAGGACTTGTCTTATATAATTTTTAAATTTAAGAACCCAGTGGAGACTAACTAGAATCTAAAGTTTCAGGTGGAAGACTCTTATTGGACATCTTGGCTTCAGCCAGATGTGTCTCCAAGTGTGACCATGGACAGCTGGATTAACATAGTACAGGCTATGGGGGCCGAATACTCTGGGTAGATTGGCAGTTATTAAAGCTGGGCAGCTTGGTCTGAGGAAAGACATCAAAATGTGTCAACTACAACCACAAACTCATTTAACTTCATCTATTCCCTATTTACTGCTCCCTGTATATATTTCATCTTGTACCACAGGTTGCAAGGTCATATTTATAAATAGTCAAAGCTTTTTCTAATTACCATTGTCAGTTTTCTTTTCTTGTTTTTACCAAAGCACTTTCCCCTTCAAATCCAAGAGGATTGACTGTGATATTTCATTCACTTTAGGATGCTAGGTTTGAATAAAGATCCATCCTCACACAGGACATTTCTTTATAACTTATATTCTAAAATATGAAAGTTCAAAGATTCATAAGAATGTCTCATTGAATTCCATTTTAGAAGAAGTCCAGCAAGATGAAGACCAGCCAGAGAATCACCAGGAATCTCAAAACCAACTCCTTAGGGAAGTTGCATTCAAGGAAAAAACTTTAACTAAGAAGAAAGGCCGTGAGTATAGTTCACTGGGGGAAAAGAATGTGAGTACAACACAAGTTTCTTCAAAAAAAAAGCTTCTTAAATTTAATTCACAGAGAAAGAGTTTGAAACAGAATTTAGATTTACCTGGTCAAATAAGAAAGTACACAAAAAGGAAACCTGCTGTAGCTGAAGAGCATGGGAAATCATTCAGCCATAGCTTATCTGATACAAAGAAAGACAAAAATCAAACTGAAAAGAAACAGAAGGTATCCAATCATAGCTCATCTAATAGGCATGACAAAATTCAAACTGTCAAGAAACATGAGAAACTAGTTTGTCATGGGTCATCCCATGCTAAATTGGACAAAATTAAAACTGGAACGAAACATGAGAAATCATCCAGCCATAGCTCGTCTCCTACAAAGTGTGATACAACTCAAGCTAAAGTGAAACCGTATGAATGTAATCAGTGTGGGAAGGTTCTCAGCCACAAACAAGGACTCGTTGACCATCAGAGAATTCATACTGGGGAGAAACCATATGAATGTAATGAATGTGGGATAGCATTTAGCCAAAAGTCACACCTCATTGTACATCAGAGAACTCACACTGGAGAAAAACCATATGAATGTATTCAGTGTGGCAAAGCCCACGGTCATAAACATGCCCTTACTGACCATCTAAGAGTTCATACTGGGGAAAAGCCCTATGCATGTAGTGAATGTGGGAAAACCTTCAGACACAGCTCAAATCTTATTCAACACGTGAGGTCTCATACAGGGGAGAAGCCCTATGAATGTAAGGAATGTGGCAAATCCTTTAGGTACAACTCATCGCTTACAGAACACGTGAGAACTCATACAGGTGAAATACCATATGAATGTAATGAATGTGGAAGAGCCTTTAAATATAGCTCATCCCTTACTAAACACATGAGAATTCACACAGGTGAGAAACCCTTTGAATGTAATGAGTGTGGGAAAGCTTTTAGCAAGAAGTCACACCTCATTATACATCAAAGAACTCATACTAAGGAGAAGCCCTATAAGTGTAATGAATGTGGAAAAGCCTTTGGACATAGCTCATCTCTCACTTACCACATGAGAACTCATACGGGTGAAAGTCCCTTTGAATGTAATCAATGTGGGAAGGCCTTTAAACAAATTGAAGGCCTTACTCAACATCAGAGAGTTCATACTGGGGAGAAACCCTATGAATGTAATGAATGTGGGAAAGCCTTTAGTCAAAAGTCACACCTCATTGTACATCAGAGAACTCATACTGGGGAGAAACCCTATGAATGTAATGAATGTGGAAAAGCCTTCAATGCAAAGTCACAACTTGTTATACATCAGAGATCCCACACTGGAGAGAAACCTTATGAATGTAATGAATGTGGGAAAGCCTTCAAACAAAACACGTCCCTTATCAAACATATGAAAACTCATTCAGAAGAGAAAGCACATGAGTGAAATAAATGTGGAAAAATTTTTAACTGAACTGAAGGTCTTATTTAACCCTAGAAGTACTCTGAATTTAAAGGATGTTATTAGAAATCCTTTAGCAAGAAGTCACACTTCATTATACATGAGAGAATTTAAAAGTGAATCTTCACATAGAAGTAATGGATGGAGAGTTTAAACTTGATACCAAACCTTTTATAAAAAATATTGTTTTAAAAATAATCAATTATTGTAAATGATTGTATATGTTCAGATTGAAATATGAAGTTTTTAAAATTGTTAATAAGTTGAATAATCAGAGCACTAAAGAAGCAAATTACACATGCTGACAATTCCTGAGTTGCTTGAGTGTTGTGTACGTAAGCACCACATATGAGAATTGAATTTGCCTGTTTATCACCATGTATACGTGTGTGTGGCCATTGGTATGAACCTCATCTTTGATATTATCCTAGCTCTTTCTTAATGCCTTTGTCACCTTCTGCATTAGCAGAAAACTTTATAAAAAGGTTATTTATGTTAAATATATGTTAAAAATATTAACATAAAATTAAGAAAAAATGAGAGTAGCTCAGGATACACAGTGCTTGTAAAAAAATGATACTCAAGATATATTGTTAAGTGAAAAAAAGGTTGCTGAACTGTGCATATAGTATGTTCCCACTTGTGTACAATAGAGTGTGTGTATTTGCCTGTGTGTTTTGTGTATGTATGTATATATATGTATGTATATATTCATATATTTATATGTGAATAGACTTGGTTTGAAAACAAGAAACTTAATAGGAGGACAGGAATGGAGACTGGGATGGGAGGGAAATCTGTTTTATTGTATAGTGTTTGAGCTTTTTTTTGTCATGTACATGTATTATTTCCACAATTAAAGTCTTTTATTATGCATAAATAAATACTAATTAAAATTTTCACCAGCCTACTCCATGATGATGTTTGACAAAGTACAAGTTTCTCTGCCTATTTATGAATGATGATGTATTTGAGGATATGGTATGAAACTCAATACTGACTTTACAAAGACTTTTCTTATTAAAGATGTTCTTTCATTAAAATAATAAATTACAACTTAACTCAGCATTGTTGTTTCTTCTATTTGCTCTTTTTTTAAAGATGAAGATGAATTGTGATTATAGGTGAATGAAGGTGGTTTTCTGAATAATCACTCCATTTTTTTCTCACATTCAAAACATTTAAACACAAACCCTCAATCCAGGGTTTCAAACGTATTGCAATGAATGGCATAACTCCCTGTTCTTGCCCAAGAGCAGACATTGTTAATGAATCACTGCACTCTGAGTGAATCTAGACTTGGCCTCAGAATTGTTCTCAAGCATGCATTCCAGAAGATACTATGGTTTTGCACAAGAAACCTATTTTCTACTGCATACCTACATTTTTTTTTACTCAAGAGTCATAGATAAAAAATACAGCTGAATTGTTTTAAAATTTACTTGTTACACTAAAAACAGTGACATAAGGGCAAAAGTGGTTTTTGTAATATTTGGTATATATGTCACCTTTTATATTTTTCACAGCAAATTCACATTAATTCATTTGTTCCTCAGAATGAGCATATTGGTCAATATGCAAGATTTGTCCCATCATAGTCAATACTACTCAATACACATTTCACCCAAATACTAGTCTGCCATAATGATGGGCCCTCAACAAATACATGATTAAATGCCATCTTTGCATATATTCCTCATTCAAATTTCTGCCTTCCTGACTTCCTGATTTCAGATAATTAAAAGGTGTCAATATTGAGAATAGAGTATGTGTGTGTGTGTTTGTGTACATGTGTTGAAAGATCAACTCATGGATATTAGCCCTCATTACCACATAACTTATTTACTGTCAGGGGCAGAAGGGGCAATGTGAAAGCCATTTCCATCAGTAATTTATTACCAGGTGGAAGTCTAGCAACAATGCACAGAATGAATCATCACTGTCTAGAGCTGTAGAAAATCTGCACTTCTTAGAAGGATAAAACAGTTGCAGATTATAGCTAGTTAAAATTTACCACATCTCTCCAGTGAGAAATATTGGTATGTGCCTGAACAGTAGAAACGAATGCTGAAAGCTATCTTGTGCAGTAAAAAAATGAATTAAAAGTTAGCATCATGAATGAGGAAATGATGTCTAAAAATGATTGGAGGTGAACAATTAAAGGAAATTAACACATTGAGGTGAGTCTAAATCAGTGATTCAGAAACTTTAGCATGCATCAAAATTGTCTGGAGGGCTTGTTAAAACAATGGACCTTAGAAATGGGTTCCACCCACAGAGTTTCTGATTCAGTAGATCTGTGATTGGGCCTAAGAATTTGCATTTTTAATAAGTTCTCAGGGGATGCTGATGTTGCTGGTCTGGGGAATACACTGAAAATCACTGATCTAAATAATTAAATCAATTTTAAAAAGATTTTAAAACTTTTCTGGGATATTTCTTTAATATAAAGAAGATGAAGGTGCATATATCTGTAGAGTAAATTGTTAACAGTTTAAAAAAATTTATTTAGTATGATCATTTCATATATATACTGGGCACTGCTCTAAATCCTAGGAATATTGCAGTCAACAAAACAAGAAGGGAAAAAAAAAAAACCCTTGTCCTCATTCAGCTTAATTCTAGAGTAGAAGACAGGCAATAAACTAAAATATTACAGTATGACAGATGGTGACTAGCATGACAAAAAACAAAGCAAGAAAGGATAATAGAACTGTAGGGGAATTCAATGTTTAAATACAGTGGTAGAGTAAGCTCAAGCTCACTTAGATGATAATATGACTATATTAATAACAGATAAAACAGAGTATTAACAGATAAAGAGGGCTACTTTTAGATGTATCTTGATTGTATTTGATTGACTGAAGGCAATACTTAGATTATAAATTTGTATCGAAGTAAGTAGCATACAGATTTTTTCCCTCATGTGCATAATGCCATTTTCATGGATTGTAGGGCTCATGCCTCCTCTCACTTTATATGCTAGCTGAGAGTAGAATGAAATATTGAACAGACATCACCCTCACCCCATGATTAATCTGGAGTATTTGGACAGCAACAATTATTTTCATTGTTTAAAGTATGCATGTCTAACCTGTGGCCCAGGATGGCTTTGCATGTGGCCCAACACAAATTCTTAAAACATTATGAGATTTTTTTTTTTGTGAACTTTTGCTTTTTTGTTCATCAACTATGATTAGTGTTAGTGTATTTTATGTGTGGTCCAAGATGAGTCAGTCTTCTTCCAAAGTGGCCCAGGGAAGCCAAAAGGCTAGACACCACTGATTTAAAGTAAGACAAGTATCATAAAGCAATGGAAGTAACATAAAAATTCACCAGAAAGTATTCTTAATGTATATGGGTATGACTCTAAAGCAAGAGAGTATGCTTATCTAGCTTATGAAATATAACATCCTTCTTAATTCTATTTTACTTATCTCTGTTCCTATCTCTAGAGTGACCACACATCCCAGATTGTCTAGAACACATTTTATGCCTGTTGTCCAATTATTAACAGCACCTCTTTCACTATCAAAACTGTCCTGGGTTGAATGACAAATTATCTTTGCCTCTTTATCAAAAGGAAGTAATTGGCATTCAAAAGATATTCATTAAAGTGTAGTATAGTGTAGTGTAGTGGTCAGGAACATAAGCTCTGAGTCAAACTTTAGGGGTTTACATCTTGGCTGCACCACTAACAAGTTGTATGACTTTTTGGTTCCTCAGATTCCTCTGTAAAAAAACAAAAATAAATAGTAACAATGGGTTTTCCATCAGCATTAAAGTAGGTCAAGGGTGAACAAACTTTTTATGTAAAGGGATAGACAGTAAATATTTTAAACTTTGTAGGCCTTATGGTTTCTGTCACAACTACTCAAGCACAAAAGCAACCACAGACAATATGTAAATGAATGATCATGGCTGTGTTCCAAGAAAAGTTTATCAAAACAGACAGCAGGCCAGGTTTTCTCAAGGGCTGTAGAGTGTTGAACCTTGAATTAGGTTATACTTGTAAAAAAAAAAATACCCTATTAATTTAGGCCTTCACGTGGCAAAGGAGACTCCTAATCTTTGGCAAGAAAATTTCCCCCAAAACAGGAGTGTGTGGGTATACCCAACAGAGGGAACTACCCAGATGGAACAAACATGTGGTAGTGGGATCAGTCTGTGCTAAGGTATGTGAGAAAGTGGTTTATACCTACTGCTCTGTTGAGGCTTCCCTTTTTTACCTTGTTTTCCTGATAAACTACTCTTCTTCCAAAACTCAGTTTTAAAATCGTGTGCAGAGCCTTCCTAAGAGACCCTTGCCACACTCCCACCACTACCACCCAGTTCTTGACAGAGTTGGTCACCTCTTACTGCACCTACTCAGCACCAATCATGCCCTGGTCAGATTGATGAGGGCCAAAAGAAAGTCCTTCACTACTGGAACTTTTAGTCCCCTCTTCTCTAGTTCCCCAGCTCCTGTTTTACCTTTTTCCTTGTCCCCAATCTTAATCACTTTCTTAATCCTTAGTCAGTTTTCCAAGGTGTCTAGCCTTAAACAATAGATTGCTTCTAGCCTAAATCATGGAATGTTTCCTTCCTACCTCTTGCTTTAGATAATTATCAGGCAACTTAAACAATAGTCTGTTAGCCCAGATCTCCCAGGATATCCTTTACCCTCGCTTTAGTTAATTATTCTAAAGCTTGTAATTTGTTTGCTAACTGTATTCCCAAAATGTCCCCATTCTCCAGTCTTAGTTAATCATCCTGGAATTTGTGATTTGCACTGGAAAAACTTTAGTTAATTGTGCTTGCTACACTTTAATTAATTATCCTGGAGCTTGTGATCTGTGCTTGCTGATTGTAATCATGGTAGCCCAGCATTCCTTCCAGGACCTGGATAGGTGATGACAAGATCTCTGATCACATTGCATTGTCACTATCAAAATCTGAGCTCTTCATTTGCATTACCAAGCATGGCAATAATAAATGTGTGTGACTGAAGGAATGAATGAACTTTACGTTATGGAGGAAGAGTCAGTAGACATAAATATATTATCTAACAAAAAAGGTAGAGAAACTAAGTTGATTCTGATGCAGCCTTGCCCTGAGTAGTTAACAGACACAAACACTGGATATCCCAGTCCCAACCAACAATGGCTGTGACAGAGGAAGACGTATGCAGCTGTGCCTTTAAAACGGAACAGATGTCTGGGAGTTCTGGGGGTAAAAACTAGAGAGAAGGCGATGTTGAGATCAGGAAGTCAGGATGGAGCCAAAATCTAACTGTTGAATTGAGCCAACCCAAGATAATAGGAATAGAAGGGGTAGAGCATTCTACAGAGAGCATACTCAAACAAATAGTAGATGAGAACTTTCCAAACCTATGGAAAGATCTGGAACCCCAAGTTCAAGAAGAAAACAGGTCCCCTAGATACCCAAACCCTAACAGATCTTCTCCAAGACACATGGTACTATAGATGTCCAAAAGTAAAGAAAGACAAAGAGACAATTCTCAAGGCAGCCAGGGAAAAAGGAACTATAACCTTTAGAGGAAAACCCATCAGGCTGGCATCAGATTTTTCAGCAGAAACTCTACAAGCCACGAGGGAGTGGAATCCAATATTCAAAAATTTAAAAGAGAGGAACTTACAGCCAAGAATAAGTTATCCAGCAAAATTATCTTTCATATATGAAGGTGGAATAAAGACCTTCTCAGACACACAGAAGCTGAGGGAATTTGCCAGCACAAGGCCAGTATTCCAAGAAATACTGAAGGAGGCTCTTCAACCTGAAACAAAACATCAAGAAAAATGGAACAAAGTTGGGGCAACAAGAAAGAAACAAAAACAAAAAAAGAAATAAGTAATGGCCACAGGAAATCCTCACATATCGATCATCACTCTAAATGTTAATGGGCTGAACTCACCAATAAAAGACACAGAGTAGCAGACTGGATTAAAAAACAGAACCCATCCATATCCTGTCTCCAAGAAACACACCTCAGCCATAAGGCCAAACTCAGACTCAGAGTGAAAGGATGGGAAACAATACTTCAAGCAAATGGAAACCAGAGAAAAGCAGGAGTTGCCATACTGATATCTAATGAAATAAACTTCAGATTAAAAAGGATAGTAAAAGACGAGAATGGACATTACATAATGATAAAAGGCACAATACAACCACAAGAAGACTTGACACTAATTCATATATATGCTGCCAACCAGGATGCACCAAAATATACAAAGAAACTACTAACAGGTTTGAAAGGAGAAACTGATGAACACACAATCATTGTGGGAGACTTAAACACCCCACTAACAGCCATGGACAGATCATCCAAACAGAAAATAAATAAGGAAACATCAGCTCTAAATGACACATTACACCAATTGGACATAATTGACATTTACAGGACACTTCATCCAGCAAAAAGTGACTATTCCTTCTTTTCTAGTGCACACGGAACATTCTCAAGGATAGACCACATGCTGGGACACAAAAGTAGCCTAAGCAAATTCAAGAAGATCGAAATCATACCAAATGAATTTTCAGACCACAAAACTTTGAAATTGGAGATCAACTGTAAAAGGAAAGCAGAAAAAAACACATATACATGGAGATTAAACAACAGCTTATTAAAAAAGGACTGGATAAAAGAACAAATAAAAGATGAGATTAAAAAATATATAGAAACTAATGACAATGAAAATACAACGTATCAGAATTATTGGGACACAGCGAAAGCAGTAATAAGAGGGAAATTTATACACTACAGGCCTATCTTAAGAAACAAGAAAAATCACAAGTAAACATCTTAATATCCCGTCTTAAAGAACTAGAAAAAGAAGAGCAGACAAAACCCAAAGTCAGCAGAAGGAAAGAAATAATAAAAATTAAAGCAGAGCTAAACCAATTAGAGAACAGAAAGATGATAGAAAAAAATAATATTACCAAGAGCTGGTTCTTTGAGAAAGTCAACAAAATTGACAAACCCTTGGCTAGACTAGTCAAAGGATGAAAGGAAAGGACACAAATATCCAAAATTAGAAATGAAAGGGGAGAAATTACCACTGATACCACAGAAATACAAAGGCTTATAAAAAATATTATGAAGGACTTTATGCCACTAAATTTAGAAGAAATGGACAAGTTTCTAGAAACTTATAGCTTACCCAGACTGAACCAAGAAAAACTGGATAATCTAAATAGACCAATCGATAGCGAAGAGATTAAAATGACTATCCATAATCTCCCTAAGGGCAAAAGCCCTGGACCAGATGGTTTCACCAATGAGTACTACCAAGCATTCAAAGAAGAATTAATGCCTATCCTCCTCAGACGCTTCCAAAAAATTGAAGAGGAAGCAATACTTCCTAACTCATTCTATGAGACCAACATTAAATTACCCTAATACCAACACCTGGCAAAGACAACACAAAGAAACGAAACTATAGACCAATATCTCTGATGAACACAGATGCAAAAATCCTAAACAAAATATTAGCAAATAGAATACAACAATGCATCAAAAAAATCATACATCAAGATCAAGTGGGATTCATCCCAGGAGCACAAGGATTGTTCAACATATGAAAATCAATCAATGTGATACACCACATAAACAAAATCAAAGATAAAGACCATATGGTCATTTCAATTGATGCAGAAAAAGCTTTCGACAAGGTACAGCATCCATTTATGATCAAAACACTAAATAAAATAGGTATAGAAGGAAAGTATCTCAACATAATGAAGGCCATATATGACAAGCCCTCGGCTAACATCATACCGAATGGGGAAAAGCTGAAGCCTATTCCCCTAAAATCAGGAACAAGACAGGGATGCCCCCGTCACCACTGCTATTTAATATAGTACTGGAAGTTCTAGCCACAGCAATCAGGCAAGAGAAAGGAATCAAAGGTATCCAAATTGGGAAAGAAGAGGTCAAATTGTCACTATTTGCAGATGACATGATCCTTTATATAAAACCTTCAGAATGTGACCATATTTGAAGACAAGGTTTTTCAACAGGTGATGAATTTAAAATGAGGCCATAAGGTTGGTGTTCTAATACAATCTGACTGGTGTCCTTATAAGAGGAAATTCAGATACACAGATACTGGTGATGTGCATGCACAGAAGGAATGCCATGTGAGGATACAGTGAGAAAACAGCTATCTATAAGCCAACAAGAGGGGCCTCAGGAGAAATCAAACCTGCTGACACGTTGATCTTGAACTTATATCTTCCAGACTGTGAGAAAATAAAATTTCTGTTGTTTGAAAAAAAAAATTCCAAAGATTCCACCAGGAAACTGTTAGAAACAATAAAGAAATATAGTAAAGTTGCAGGATACAAAATCAATGTAAAAAAATCAACAGCATTCCTATATACAAACAATGAATCCACAGAAAAAGAAATGAGGGAGTCAATTCCCTTTGCTATCACAACAAAAAGAATGAAATACTTGGGAATTAACTTAACAAACAAAGTGACAGACTTATACACGGAAAACTATAAGACATTTTTGAAAGAAATTGGAACAGACTTTAAGAAGTGGGAAAATATCCCCTGTTCATGGATAGGAAGACTTAACATTGTTAAAATGGCCATTCTGCCCAAAGCAATCTACAGATTTAATGCAATACCCACCAAAATCCCACAATCATACTTTCGTGAAATAGATAAAAGAATTATTAGATTTATATGAAACCATAAAAGGCCTCGAATTGCCAAAGCAATACTATATAAAAAGAGTAAGGCTGGTGGCATTACACTCCCTGACTTCAATTTATATTACAAAGCATCAATAGTCAAAACAGCTTGGTACTGGTAATGGAACAGAACTGAAAACCCAGAAATAAACCCACAAATTTATGGACAAGTAATTTTCGATAAAGGAGGAAAAAGCATACAATGGGGAAAAGACAGCCTCTTTAGTAGGTGGTGCTGGGAAAACTGGAAAAACGTATGCAAAAGAATGAACCTGAGCTGTGAACTCTCTCCATATACAAAAATTAACTCAAAATGGATTAAAGACCTTCATATCAGACCTGCAACAATAAACTGTATAGAAGAAAACATCGGTACTAAACTTACAGACCTAGGACTCAAGGAAGACTTTATGAACCTGACCTCAAAGGCAAGGGAAGTAATAGCAAAGAAAAATGAATGGAATTATATCAAACTAAAAAGCTTCTGCACAGCAAAAGAAACCATCAACAAGGCAGAGACAGCTAACTGAATGGGAGAAAATATTCACAAATAACACATCAGATAAGGGTCTAATATCTAAAATATATAAAGAAATAATAAGACTTAACACAACAAAAAAACCCAAACAACCCAATTAAAAAGTGGGCAGAAGAACTAAACAGACACTTCTCCCATGAAGAAATACAAATGGCCAACAGACATGAAAAAAATGCTCATCCTCATTAGCCATCAGGGAAATGCAGATCAAAACCACAATGAGATACCACCTCACACCTGTGAGAATGGCTGTTATGAATGAGACAAGGAATAACAAGTGCTGGAGAGGATGTGGAGAAAAAGGAATTCTTGCACACTGCTGGTGGGAGTGCAAACTGGTACAACCACTACGTAAGACGGTGTGGAGGAGCCTCAGAAAATTGGGAATGGAGCTACCATTTGACCCAGCAATCCCCCTTCTGGGGATCTACCCAAAGAACTTGAAAATCTTTGTCTGCAAAAACTTCTGTACCCCAATGTTCATTGCAGCGCTGTTCACAGTGGCCAAAACATGGAAACAACCAAAGTGCCCTGTGACAGATGACTGGATAAAGAAGCTGTGGTACATATACACAATGGAATATTACTCAGCTATAAGAAAAGATGAAATATTGCCATTTGCAACAAAAATGGATGGACCTGGAGATCATCATGCTTAGTGAAATAAGCCAGACAGAAAAAACAAAGAACTGCATGACTTCACTCATATGCGGAATATAAAACTGAAAGCAACAAAGAGAAAAGAAATGAACAAACAAATAACCCATGGACACAATCAATAGTTTAATGTTTATTTGGGGATGAGTGGGTTAGGGAGGGGAGAAAGGGGAGGGGGTGGGAGAGGAGGGGGGGAAGCTTAATATAAGGTGATGGAAAGAGAAGTCACATTGGGTGGTGAAATTATTATACATCAAGTTGACAATGCACTGTAGAATTGTGTGCCTGAGACCCATGTAATCCTTGCTAACAGATGTCACCCCAATAAGTCTAAAAATAAAAATGAATTTAAAATAAAGTAAAATAAAATAACTCACAGCAAAAGAAAAAACGTTTTATTATGGAAATATGTAAACACGCACAAGAGCCAATGGAACAATATATCTTCCCATGTACCCCTCACCACGTTTCACAATTATCATCTGGCCAGTGCGATGCATCTCATTTCTTACACTACAATGAAATGAAAACGCCCTTTGGAACATCTTGCCATCCATCTCTCAAACATATGCTACGTGAGAGTTCTCACATTTCTTTGAT